>AWUE01020017.1:0-39168 GCA_001974825.2 Corchorus olitorius | reverse complement strand
GTTTAGTTTTGTTTTCCTAAAACACCCTTTCGATCGAAGGGTCATTTTCGTCTTTGTGCATCTAGGCTTGGTTTTGTTTTCCTAAAACATCCTTTCGGTCGAAGGGTCATTTTCGTCTTTTGTGTTTAAGTTTAGTATTTTCTTTTCCCGAAAACGCCCTCTCGGTCAAAGGGTCAAGCTCGTCATATTTTCACACTTAAGGAAATAAAAAGTTTTAAGACTTAAGAAAACACGAAAAGATTAAGATTAAGCGT
Organism: Corchorus olitorius; assembly: GCA_001974825.2. NCBI lineage: Eukaryota > Viridiplantae > Streptophyta > Magnoliopsida > Malvales > Malvaceae > Corchorus > Corchorus olitorius. Next base: position 38,914 of record AWUE01020017.1, on the reverse strand, counting down.
TTAAGATTAAAAGCAACCAATTTAGGATTTTCCTTAGATTAGCGTTAGACTTTCAGTACCGTCATATTGACGGGCGTCGTGGGGGTGCTAATCCTTCCCCACACTTAACCGACTCCCGGACCGAGGTTTTGGTTCGTAGATCGTAATATTAGACTTAGTGTGTATGTCGCCAAGCTCGTGATACATTAGGTCTAATAATCAGTAGGTGGCTAATCACACCTAGGTTAAAAAAGATTAGTGGCGACTCCTTTAGGCGAGGCTTGGTTTTCCCCTAAGTCGTTAAACGGTAGGGTTCGGAGCCCCGGACCCGCACGTTGCGACAAGAATTCAGCCTAATCCATCAAATAGAATCCCAATTACAGTCGGTTATGAAAAGAAGAGATATCATACCTTAGAGGAGGAGATTCCTCCTTGCCAGCTCAGATTTCTCCCTTCCTTATCCCATTCACAACAGAATTGACCTGCATAAGTGACCTGCATAAGAGCACAAGAGAAGTTGTTCGAGAGAAAAAGGGAATGGGGAAGAGGAAATAAAAAATGGTAAAAGGGGAAGAAAATTCTCTCTCCACAGACACTTAGAGATCCTCCCTCTCACAAAAACTCTACTCACTCCTCAAGAACATATCAACCTTCTCCCTTGGATTCACTGAATTCTTGACTACACTACACACAAAAAACCAATTGCTCTCTCTCTCAAAAAGAAAAGAGCTGTACTCTCCTTACACACACTGAAAATACAAAAAAAACTCTCCACCCTTTTGGAAGAAACACACTGAAAATTGAAAAGAGAAACTCTCTAGACTCTCTTGGAAAAAAGGCTCAGCCTCTTTCTCTCTAAAAAAAAAATCCTTCACTTCCATAAACACAGACAGACAAAAAAACTCACTGCACTCTCTCATCCAAGATAACACACAAACTCAGTCAGACTCCCTCATTTTAATCCTCTCTTTCTATCACTCAATAACCCTCAAAGAAGTCAAAAACTAAGAAGGCTAGGGTTCATAAAAAGTTTTGGATTTAGCAAAAAAATGGCATAAAACGAAGAGGAAGAAGGAAGGATCAACATACCAGAGATCGGGAGGATGTTTCTAGCCCTGATAGGTTCCATTCGAGGCTAAAAGAAGTTGTTTTCGAGGAATCCAACGTGAGATTGTGGTTCGCCGACGGGTTAGGGAAATTGGAGCTATGGATTCTCATTATGTTAAAGGTGAATTCAAGGAGGTTTAGGCTCGATCTTGGGAAACGAGGACCGGATTCGAGTTCGCGAGGCAGCAAAAATCTGACTTGGGGGTTTTGGTGTCTATTGGCAGCGGAACAGAGTTCCGACGTGGGAACGACCACCACGAGGCGATACCCGGTGAACCTTAGACGGCAGCGCTACAAGGAAGCTAGGGTTTCAGGCAAAACAAGGCTTTGAGGAAGAAGAGGAGATGATGGTTTATATAGTGTCGTACTGAACTAACCAAAACGGCACCAATTCAGTGTTCAATTAAACGGAATTCATCAATTCGGGTATGTTTTCTGTCCTTAGTTCAATTAAGTCCTTAATTTTAAGCAATTGAGTCCTATGAGTTATTATTTAGTTAACATAAAGACTAATACTTGTTTCCGTGTTCGATATGGTCCTTGATTAGGATACTACCTTTTGTTTGATGCAATTTTGTCCCTGATTTAGGATTTTATTTTTGATTTATGCGGCTTAGTCCCTGATTCAAGATTTATTTACTATTTGATGCAATTTAGTCCCTGATTTAGGAGGCTATACGTTGGTTAATGCAATTTGCCCCCTGATTTTAGAGACTTATGTTAGGATTGTGCAATTAGGTGCTTGATTTACATTATTGACATTTAATTTGCTATTTGAGGCTGAATTTTGCTAATTGTTTACTTGATGTGCAGAAAGGTCCCCAGTTGTCCAATTTGGCCCTAGCTTTTGATTTCTCTTAATTTATTTATTAGTTTAATTATATTTGGGCTTGTAATTAATTTAAGGTTAGTTTACTAATTAATAGTTAAACACATGCACACCATATTTATTTTTTCTTTTTTTCGTTTAATTTAAATTGATTGCATTCCATGCCACTATTATAAACTTCGATTAATAAAAAAGTGTTTTAATTATGACGGGCCAATCACGAGTAAAGGTGCATGAGGACGACCTCTCGGGATTTCGCTCCGAGATTAAATGGTTTTTACGAATATCCCTAGAGGGTAGGGCTAGGCTCGTGAATGCCAATTCAAGTAAACTCCTTTTTATTAATCAACTAATAAACTGGACTTTGCATTCATCATTTCATACATGCATTTAGTAATAATTAGGCTCAAATTTGAAGAAAAATGAAAAAAATGGAAAAATCAGAAAATTAAAAGATGTAATAAAAAAGTGTTTTCAAAAATGTTTTTTAATTATGTTCTCTTATTTAGTTTTCAAAAAAATTAAAAAATGGTAATTCAAGAGGTTTCAAGATAAGCATTTTCAAAAAGGAATTAATCATAAAAAGTAAATTATTTGAATTAAAGGTTCGATTTTGGATTAAATTAGTTTCAAAATCGATTAGTAAATCCTTTTTGGATTTTAATCTTAATTTGAAAAATCAAATCTTTGATTTAGAGATTTGAATTTTAGATTAAAATTAATTCAGAAATAGATTATCAAATCTTTTTGAGCTAATCTTAATTCGAAAATTAAAACTTTAATTTAGGGGTGAGTTTTTGTAATAATAAGATTTTTGGCAAGTTAATAAAATCAACTAGTTTTTCTTGAAAAATTAAAAATGACAAAAAAAAAAAGAGTTTTGACATAGTATTTTTAAAATGTCTTCCCGGTGTGGAAGATTCAACAAGAGAACAAACAATGAAAGAGAGTTGAAAGAGGAATTAATCGACGGTCATTCGATTCTATTCTTCAAAGCTCTCGACATCTAAACTTGTTTTGAAAAATGATTTTTCTTTTTCTTTTATAACTCTTTCTATTAATCAAGATTAAGGTAAAAGCAACCACTTATCTTTAGACCCACTGGATTTAGTTTAGACTAGAGATAACGTCGTTTGATGGGCGTTTCGGGGGTGCTGATCATTCCCCGAGCGTAACCGACTCCCGGACCTGTAGACTCTGGTTTAGCAGACTTTGTTAGGTTTAGTATTAACTTTGCCAAGCTTAGGTTAATATTAGACTTAATAACTTGGATAGATGGCCAATCACACCTAGAAAAAATATTAGTGACAACTCCTCTTTTTCCAGTCGTTTCGGAAGGGTTCCCCGGACCCGAACGTTTCGACAGCTTGGCGACTCCACTGGGGAAATTATAGAACGACTGTCAATCAATTCTGTTTCGATTTTCTTTCACTGTTCATTCTCTTGTTGAATCCTCCGCACCGGGAAGAGATTTTAAAAATGCTGTGTCAAAACTCTTTTTTCATTTTAGGATTTTTTTTTTCAAAACTTGATTGATTTTATTACTTTCCAAAATCCACTTTTGGAATTACTTAAATAGAAAAAAATTCTTTTAAAAAAAAAAACTTTACCTTAAAAACTCTTGAATTACTTTTTCTTAAATTTTTGAAAAGTAAGAGAACATATTTGAGAAAAAACAATTTTTGAAAACACATTTTATTGCATCTTTAAATTTTCTGATTTTTCCATTTTTTTTTCATTTTTCTTTACTTCATTTTTCATTTTTCTTCAAATTTTGACCTAAATATTAATTAATGCATGTATGACATGATGAATGCAAAATCCGGTTTATTAGTTGATTGATAAAAAGGAATTTACTTGAATTGGCCTTCACGAACCTAGCCCCGCCCTCCAGGGATATTCGTAAAGACCATTCAATCTCGAGAGGTCGTGCTCGTGCACCTTTACCCAAGGTTGGCCTGTCATAGTTAAAACGCCTCTTTATTAATCGAAATTTATAATGGTGGCATAAAATGCAAACAGTTATAATAACCGAAAATAGATATGACATGCATGTCTTTAACTACCAATTATTAAACTAATCTAAAATAAAATACAAGCTCAAATATAATTAAACTAATAAATAAATTAAGAGGAATTAAAAGTTAAGGGCAAATTGGACAAATTGGGGACCTTTCTGCACATAAAGTAAACCATTAGCAAAGTTCATGCTCAAATAGCATAAATTAAATGTCAATAAAATAAATCAAAGGTCAAATTGCATTAAACAATAAGTAAAATCCTAAATCAGGGACCAAATTGAACGCGGAAACAAATATCAACCTTTATGTGAACTAATTAACAATAAGCCAAAGTCCAAACAATTTTAAAGCCCAATAAGAACAATCTAAAACAAAGTATGAACAAAATGCATAAGATAATTTTAAAGCCCAAATAAGCAAATCATAAGCCTAAAGTCAGAAAGGTTACCCAAATGGAAAATGGGCCGAACGGGTTGTATGTGTGGGCTTGAGTCGGGTCAGATCAAACCATGGATGATACGGGTCAGATCCTGGGTTAGTATAAATACTAAACCCTAATAATCTTTTGGACCTCTTTCTTCCTTTCTTCTCTGCGCCGTCCAAACCCCTTCTCAACCGAGACCGAGCCACCGTAGGACCACCATGCCAGAGCAACATCGGAGCTGTCAACGTCCGCCGTTCACCCTCAAACTCTCCTGAAATGGTCACCGCCGTCCCCTAAGCTCGAATCCAAGTTTAGATTCCCTGGAAACCACCTTTAATCCTTCAATCAAGCATCGCCCGAAACCTTGAGGAAGCTCTCGGATCTGGCGACTCTACCGTCCAATGACCTTCATTTCCAGGTATGTCATTCTTCACCTCATGTTCTCCATCTTCACCGTTCCTGTTCCAAAATATCCTCTTGATTTTGAAAAAACACAATAACCTTTATGATGAACCCTAATTCTTCAGTTGCCTTTTCAAAGAGAGAGAGTCGAGAGTAAAGATTTTTTTCTGTGTGGGCAGAATTCTCAAAGAGAGAGAGGCTGTGTGTGTTCATCCAATCGAAGGTAGAGATTTTTTAGTAAGAGAGTATTGAGAGTCAGTATCATTTTTTAGAAATAGAGGATCTGAGTGTTGAGAGATTTTTTCATATCAGAGGGAGTGATTGAGTCCAATTGTGTGTGAGGGAGGGTTAGAGAATGAGAGAGACTGTAGTAAAAGAGAGAAGTATTTTTTTTCGGTCGAGAGAGTCAGTGTTTGTGTGTGTGTAATTTCTTCTGGGAAGAGAGAGACTTCCCTTTTTTTGGAGTAAGGGGTCCTTTTCTTAAGAATCAGTGAGATTTTTTTTTGTTTTTTTTATCGAAGGGATCGAGTTTTAGAGTATGAAGAGAAAAGGATTAGTGTTTTCCCGAATCCTCTGAATTCTCCCCCATTTCCCTTTCTGCTTCCCCTTTTATCCTCCCTTAACTGATTTCGTTGTCTCTTGTGACAGGTGCATTTGCCACTGAGAATGGGATAAGAATGAGTTGGCTCCGCTTCTGAGGGGAAAGGAATCTTCTCGAATGGTGTATTCAATTAGCAATTTGTCCCCTTTCAGATTCTGTTGCTAGGAAAATGAATTGGCCTTGATGAGTTGACGTGGAGGGTGATCTCTCTCTTGGTAAATTTTCCTTTATAACTGCCTAAAAGTTGAGTCTATCTGCTGTGTTGAGTGCATTGGAATTCCATGTGTCATTGCCTTGTTTCGTTGACTGAATTTCTGCTTCTGCTTTGCTAATTTGACTCACATGAGATTTGTTTGTTTGAACACTGTTTGATGTCTCGCAAATTGCTGGAATTTGATGATCTCGTGCCACTGCCCATGTTTTCAAATTTGTTGTTACTGATTCCTTGACTGCTTCAATTCCTTGATTTCTTTGTGCTTGGCCTTAATTAAACTGTTGGTGCCCCTTATTCATGCTTGAACCTTTACTGCCTAAATTCTTCTTAGCTAGAGGAGAACCAAGTGATAGTGAACTTGTAGTTTGAAAATACATTCCTATGGTGAAAATGTATGTTTTGTTTGCACTTGGGATTTGGCTTGTCTGCTTGTGCTGAATCAGTTACCTGCTGAATTGTTCTTGTTTCACTAACTGCAAAGTGAATATTGTATGGTGAAAAGTCCCCTGTTTTTATGTGACTGGCAGAATGGATTTGAAAATATGATCTTGCATTTCTCACTCCATTTCCATTATCTTCTCTTGTATGTATGGACTATCACTTGACTGACATTACTTTGTTATATTGATGTAATCAAGTATTAATGCATTGAAATGTATGCAGGTGGGCAACAAGCTCAATCAAAAGTACTTAAGGCAAGCCACTTGATCATTGGGACAATTCTAAGGAAGCCAATGTGTTTGCAAAAGAGTCAATTTATAAGAGAAACGAGGTGCGCAAGGTGTGGAATCATAGCATCCCATTTTTTTTTTTTAAACAAACATATGTATTGAACTTTGAGAAAATAAAATCTTTTTGTATTTTTGCTATTTCCATTTTTTGCATTTCTTATTTTGGAAAAATATGTAATCTAAAACGTGAAATGAAATGCGAATGAATAAATGAGAAACAATGAATCCTTTTTTGTGATTTTAAAATTCCAATTTTTTCTTCTTTTTTTTTTGTACTTTTTATAGTGACAATGCTTATAATGAAAAATACTTATTTAGCAAGATGCAATATCCAAATTCAATTTATATCATGTCTAACTAACTGCTAAATTGAGGGTTAATTACTCAATGAATTAAACTGAGCTTAAATTACATGATTAAAATGCAACCAAACTAAATTATTAAATGAGGCTAAGCCATGAAATATGCAAAACGCCAAAGGTGCATATTAAGATTTTTAAGTTTTTCAAATGCAATCTAGATGGCTAAAAAAATGAATTAGCTTATCTAAATGAAAATTGGACTTAAAATGACCAAATTGCCCCTGAACATACAAATGACCAAATTGCCCTTAGTGTAAAAATGACCAAAATGCCCCTATGTGACCCTAATGCCAATTAAGAAATAAATTGATTTAAATTAAAGGATATATGACAAAAACGGGTGTCTACAAGTGCTACTTCTGGAAAGTTGTTGGGATTCGTTGTTAGTGAGAGAGGAATTGAAGTTGATTCTGATAAAATTAGAGCCATTAAAAAATTACCATCTCCCAAGACTCAAAAGGAGGTGAGGGTTTTTGGGACGATTGAACTACATTTCCTGATTCATCTCGCTTTTGACAGCAAAATGTGACCCCATCTTTGAACTTCTTCGGAAGCACGATTCAAGAGAGTGGGATGAAGAATGCCAAACAACATTTGAGAAAATTAAAGGGTACCTCACCAGTCCACCAGGGAAGCACGACTCAAGAGAGTGGGATGAAGAATGCCAAACAACATTTGAGAAAATTAAAGGGTACCTCACCAGTCCACCAGTGCTGGTACCGCTAGTACACTTGACAGTGTTGGAGAAATCAATGGGATGTGTATTAGCTCAACATGATGAAACTGGAAAGAAGGAGCATGCTATTTACTATTTGAGTAAAAAGTTTACGGACTATGAAGTAAAATATTCTTCTTTGGAAAAGATGTGTTGTGCCTTAGCTTGGGCTGCTCAAAGATTAAGGCAGTATATGCTATATCATACAACTTGATTAATTGCCAAATTGGATCCAATCAAGTATGTATTTGAAAAGCCATCTTTTTCAGGAAGGGTAGCTCGGTGGCAAGTGTTGTTGTCTGAGTATGATATAGTGTATGTGTCTCAAAAGGCCATTAAAGGAAGTGAAGTGGCAGAATTTTTGGCTAATAGGGCTATTGATGATTACGAGCCAGTCAAATTTGATTTTCCAGACGAGGATTTAATAACAGTTGTGCAAACAGACGAAGATTAGGAAACATGGAAAATGTTTTTTGATGGCGCTTCAATTGCACTTGGTCATGGTATTGGGGCAGTTTTAATCTCACCTACAGGTAATCATTATCCTGCAACTGCAAGGTTGAACTTTAATTGTACTAATAATGTGGCAGAATATGAAGCTTGTGTGATGGGGATTCAGATGGCAATAGAAAAGAAGACTGATGTGTTAGAAGTATATGGGGATTCTGCTTTGGTGATTTGTCAATTGAGAGGTGAATGGGAAACTAGAGATTCAAAGTTGGTTCATTATCACAAATACGTAATGGAACTAGTTGAACAATTTAAAGAGATTGACTTCCATCATTTGCCTAGAGAAGAGAATCAACTTGCCGATGCATTGGCAACGTTGGCAGCAATGTTTAAAGTAGATGCAAGTGCAGAAATCCAGCCCATCAAAATGGACATGAAAACTTCACCAGCTCACTGCATGAGCGTTGAAGAGGAAGTAGATGGGAAACCCTGGTACTATGACATTAAGCAATTCCTCAAGTGCCGAAAGTACCCAGAGCATGCTACAGAGAATGACAAGAGAATCATTAGGAAAATGGCCTTAGGTTTCTTCTTAGATGGTGAAGTTCTATACAAAAGAAACCGAGATCAAATGCTACTAAGATGTGTGAATTCTGGTGAAACTAAAAGGATTCTTGAAGAAGTTCATGAAGGGATTTGTGGGACACATGCTAGTGGTCATCAAATGGCAAGACAAATCATGAGATCAGGGTATTATTGGTTGACTCTGGAAACTGATTGTATCAATTATGCAAGGAAGTGCCATAAGTGCCAAGTCTATGCTGATCAGATTAATGCACCTGCATATCCATTGCATGTTATTGCTCCTCCTTGGCCTTTCTCTATATGTGGGGAATAGATGTAATTGGAGCTATTCACCCAAAGGCTTCAAATGGACAGCAATCCATTCTAGTGGCTATTGATTACTTCACAAAGTGGGTTAAGGCGGCTTCATATGCTCATGTAACACGATCTGTGGTGGTCAAATTTATAAAGAAGGAGATTATTTGTCGGTACGAGTTGCTTGAAAGGATCATTACTGATGATGCAAAGAATCTGAATAATAAGATGATGGATGAAGTTTGTGCTCAATTTAAGATAACCCATAGTAATTCAGCACCATATCGCTCGAAGATGAATGGGGCAGTGGAAGCAGCAAACAAGAACATTAAGAGCATTATTGGGAAGCTGACTGAAACTTACAAAGATTGGCATGAAAAGTTACCATTTGCTTTACATGCTTATCGAACTTCTGCTAGGACTTCAACGGGAGCTACCCCTTCCTCTTTGGTTTATGGGATGGAAGTAGTGGTGCCAATTGAGGTGGAAATACCATCGTTGAGGGCGTATCATGAAGTGAAATTAGAAGCTGATTGGGTGCAAGAAAGATATGACCAACTGAACTTGATTGATGAGAAAAGGTTCATTGCATTCTGCCATGGTCAATTGTATCAAAGAAGGATGATACGGGCTCACGACAAGAAAGTACGTCCTCGACAATTTCGAGTAGGCGAATTAGTGTTGAAGACGATTCTCCCTAATCAACATGATCCTCGGGGCAAGTGGGCCCCGAATTGGGAAGGACCTTATGTGGTGAAAAAAGCCTTTTCAGGTGGAGCTTTAATTTTGCAAGAGATGGATGGGGATGAATTGCCAAATCCAGTCAATGCTGAAGTTGTTAGGAAGTATTTTACTTAAAAAAAAGGGGGGGTTTGAGTTGAAAACCTGAAAGGGCGGCTCAAACTACAAAAAATAAAAAATATGTTTAAGTTGAAAACTCGAAAGGGCGGCATGAAAAAAAAAGGTGAGGTTCAGGTTGAAAACCCGCAAAGGGCGACTTTGACCTAAAGGATGGTTCCTTGACTAAAAACCTGAAAGGGTGGTCGAGGAAGTGGATAAAAGGCTTCTGGACAACAGGGTATAGGCAGAATGGGGCAACTTGTGAGATGGATCTCAAAGAATGGTGGGGTATGAGTTATCACAATCAACCAATATTGTTGTCAAGGACGTCATTGAATAAATTTTTTGGGGTCAAATTTGGTTTAAATTGTTCAAAAATTGTCTGAATATTCATCCATTAGAGATGATCTCTTTATTCATATTTGATATTATAATAAGATTGTACTTTTCTTCATATACATTTTTTTTTCTTTCTTTGTTCTTTATGGGATATATATAAGTTCTTCTTCTTGTATTTCTTTTTTTTTATGAATTCGTATGTGAATCATATTTGACTTTCTATTGATGGAAGATTGTTGATACATTGCATTTTCTCATTGGATTCTGAAACACATAAAATATCTTTTCTTAAAAAACAAGGGGGGGTGCAATGGCTTTGAGTTTCAAAAAAAAAATCCACGAAAAAGGGAAACTATTCATTGAAGTTGGGGCAATGAACTGAGGGAATAATGGATTGACAAAAAGGATGTGATGATTCCAGCATGGTAATTCAGGAACGAATCAGATAAATAGGGAAATAGGTTGAAACAAGTTGTATCATGAGTTAAGCAGAAATATTCAAGAGAAGTTGCCAGAGTTTGGAATATTAGAACACCGTGAAGGATGGATTGGTCAATGAAAAGACAAGGATTCGAACTAAAGATTTGTTGTTATTTTCGGACTATGGATCTGTTGTGATTTTAGACTTTTGGGTGAAATCAGTGATGGTTTAAATTTGCATTCTTGGAAGAGAACGACATTGTGAATCGTTGTTTATGCAGTTTTCTTTGAAGTCTAGGGTTAGGTGGATTCTTTAAACTTTAGTCATCTAGGTTAAGATTATGTTGAGTTAAGGGTTATAAGGGTTCATTAAATTTCAGGGTTCTTTAAGATTCAGGGTTTTCTTGGTTAGATCATCATAAGCTAAGAGTTATAAGGGTTCTTTAATTTCTGGGTTATGGGTTCTTTAAGATTTTGGGTTATTTGGGATAAGATTTTGTCGAGTTTTGGATTATGAGAGTTGTTGAATTTTTAAGGTTATTTGGGTTAAGGTTACTTGAAATCTAGGGTTATTAAAGTTCTTTAATTTTAGGATTAAATATGGATAAGATTATCTCAAGGGTTAAGGGTTCTTTAAACTTTAAGGGTATATGGGTTAAGATTATTTCTAGGTTCAGGGTTATACGACTTCTTTAACTTTAGATGGGTATCCTAAGATTATAATTATATAACACTTTAGGTTCTGGGTTAAATAGGGTTCTTCAACATTTTGATTATCAGGGTTCATTAATTTTCAGGGTATAAGAGATTTTCTTCAGTTTTTGGGGCAAAAATGGTTACTATATCTTTGTACTCTTCCTGATTCTCAGAAACGCAGAAAGAGGGGCAACTGTTATAACCATTTTTTTAGTCTAATGTTTGGGTTATTAATATTGGGTTACAAATTGGGTCAAATTTAAGTTTTGTTAAATCTATAATTTTTATGGGGTTAAAGTTATTGGGTTAAGTATTGGGTTATAATTAATTGGATTAAGTAGAGGCATTTTTCTACCATAGATAGTTTGGGCTTTAGTACATATTTATTTGGGCCAATTAATTGGGTTAATTAAGTTTGACCAATTTCTATTAGAATTTTTTTTATTCCACATGTTAAATAAGCATATTTAGAAAGTTCTAGGTAATTTCCTAGGGTTTAGGGTTTAGAAATTCTTAGCCTATATAAAGGCTTTTCATCCAAACCCTAGTGATTACACATAGACGTTAGAAAATTAGAGTTGTTACCCTAATTCTAATTTTTCCACAACTAAAAATCCAGAGAGCTTTTTATTCCTTTTCATCCGATGCCAAATTCATTTGCAGTACCATCCTTTGACCAAGAAGAAAAGTGTTGCTATTGATTAGAAGGTATATTCTCATCTTAGTCTTCACGTGCATATCATATGATATGAGTCATACTTTTTTTTTCCTCTCCTTTTCTTTTTTTTTCTCGTTTGGATTGTAGTTCTTATTTTTTCTTTTTGCTTCCTTTAGTTTTGTTTGCTTATGATGATTAGATCTCTTATATATTATTCTTATAATCTTGTTTGGTCTTTTAATTAATATTCTTTCATCCACATGCTTTCTTGATTAATTCTCTCTTTGTGCTGTTTTCTTTTTTCATTTATTATTATTATTATTATTATTATTATATTTGGTTAATCTTCATTGGGTTTGCTTCCCTAATATTTTAGGGTTGAATTTTTTTTCTCCTTTCTTTTTCATAGTACTTTTATGGGGTTGTTATTCAGTTATTTATTTTACATAAGTTAAGCTGCTTACAGAAATTGGTTGTTATATTATTATTTTATTTGGATGCAAATGTTAAAATAAACTCCAAAATCAAATAAAAAAACATCAAAATTTTACTCCTGGCCCGCAAGAGTAAAAATTATGAAAGGAAAAATCATTTTTTTCTTTTTTTTTATATAAAATTGGAGAGAATAAGACTTAGATGAAATCAAAGTAAAACCTTTCAATTAAGTTATAATAATTTACCATTTGTTTTATATAATTTTTTTAATTATATTTTTGTATCTTATATGCATTAGATTAGTTTAGATAAATCTGTCAAGTTCTGCCAATCTTGTGGGGAATTTGAGGATTTTGCATAATTAGGGTTTCATGTAAAAAAATAATAATAATAAAAGTTGATAAAAAATTAATTTAAGAGAATATTCTCTAAATCTTGCCAAATTGTGGGAGATTAAGAAAATATTAATATAAATAAAATAATAAAAAAACGAAATTTAAATAAATATATACATTAATCCAAGATTAGTCATATGGGAAATTTATAAAATAAATAAATACTAAAAATTATATTCTAGATTTTTGCCAATTTGTGAGAGGTTTAGAAAAATATAAATAACTTCTAGTATAGTGAAATAAGGATGTTTTCAAAAGTCTTGCCGACTTGTGGGAGACTATATATATAAAATTGATAATAATTAAATTAAATTATAATTAAAGGGTAATTAATAAAAGGGTATACAGAAGAATTAACCCAAGGGATGTACAAGTGGTAGTTCTTTGGAGATTTTTAACTAATCATTTAATTTAATCAACATTTTTAAGAGATATATTAAAATAAGGGTAATTATTTAAAATCTGACGACGGAGCCTCTTCGAGAAATTCTTGAATACTCTTGAGGATAATTGTCCCAAATTTTTGTCAAAATGTGAGGAAATTGAAGACAATTTAATTAAAAGGGTAAGATCAACAATCATAAATTTAAAGGATTAAAAAGTAATAATAAAGGCTAAAAGGTTAATGTTTAATTAAAACAAGCAGGGCGGTCTGCGCTTACGCTGCAGTCTTCTTTTTATTAGGGTTATATTTTTTGTAGTTGTTTAAGTCGATAAGTAAGAAGATATTGCATTGACCCTAAGTTATTTAGTTAGGAGAAACTCATACATCCAAACAAATAATTCGCATATATAAAGCAAAACACATGACCTCTCTTTCATTCTAAAAGTGCATTACCTAAATTCTACTCCATCTCTAGGTAATTTATCAAAATAAAGCTAATATTTTACTCCTCCATCTCTAGATAATTCATCAAAATAAAGCTAATATTAATTGTGGTTTGAAATGTATGTTGATTATCTAAAAAAACAACGTACGCTGCGGTCATTTTTTAATCTTGATTGCAATTGTTAAATTAATGAACTCAGGTAGGTGGAATAATTTGGCTTCTACATAAGGAATGCCTAATTTTTTGTAGTCAAGGAGCATGTATAGTTGTCGTAGCAAAATTGAATTAGTTGAGAACTTGAGAGCGTTTGCAGGAGCATATGTAATTTACAAAATGCATCACAAAATGATTGTACTTAGCATTGGCTAACTGTGCATTTGGAAATGTGGAAATATACTAAATATAAGCAACTAATAGAAACCTCAATAAAAAGGAAGTCGAATGATAAATAAAAAAAAACTTTTTGTAAAATAAAAGAGAAATAAGGAAATGTTTTATTTAAGTTTCAAATAATTTAATTAACAAATAAATCCAGATTTACCTCAAAATGTTGCGGTGAGAAGTGAAAGTTCCCCACTTTAGTTATGTCATCCTAAGGCGCTGCTAAATTAAATGGAAGGATCTTATCAACGTCCACCTAAAAATTTTAGGAAATAGAACGGAGTCCATGTGAAACCAATTCAGAGAAATGCTAGGGAAGAAAAAATCCACCCAAATAAAAATGAAGACGAAAGGAAAACAGAATTGGAATGTCAATAGTTTACCAATGAATCAACAATTATTGCAGATACATTTATAGCACCAATCCTTTGGAATTCCGGCAGAGGAGTTGAACCGGTAAATCCTAATATCCACACACAATTAATATGTGATTAATTAAAACACAATTAATCATAAATATAGAAATAGTAAATTACAAAAAAAGGGCAGCAGGAAAAGTAAGGGAGGAAATTTATCGAGAGCCGTTTTAGTCATCTGAAAAGTGTGAAAAGTCCAAAAAAAAGTCAAAAGGAGGCACCACATTAATCCTCAATTTGGCCTTTAAGTAATTTCCATTGTCACTAAAAATAATTTATAGTATATATATGGTACTGTCCATTTGACAGGCATTGTAGGGGTTCTAATACCTTCCCTATACGTAAACGAACTCCCGAACCCTAAATTTGGTAATAAAGACCAATGATTAATCATAATTAATGAGCTTAATTTAACGTTAAGAATACATTAAAAGTGGTTAATCAAATCAGGTGGCCAATCACACCTGAATAAAAAAGATTGGTGGCGACTCCTTTCCAATGCGTCTAGTGCTCAGATCTCGCGATTTGCACGTTATGACATCATGAATGCCGCATTCGATTCAATTTCTCTTGGTCATCAAAGTATCTTTTTAACATCTATATCCTCTACTTTGTATCTCCTTCAATTCAACCCTTCTTTTCAAATTGCTAACTACTTCTATATTGTTTCAGTTTGGCTTCCATTACAACAATTAATTCGTTTGTGATTTTCTATCTTGGTCTGATATAATCTACCAAACAAAATTCATGAATGCCGCATTCGATTCAATTTCTCTTGGTCACCATTGCCGTCACCTTTTTAATCGAATTTGTTTCAAACATAGAAACTTGCTTATTTGATTAAAGATTTCTAATCCATCTATTAGGGTCTCCTTGCCATATACTATATCATTTAAAATTTATTTATATATATCATTGTTTTTCATAGACAAAACTAAATCAAATTCCTCTAATTTGTTCCTGGTGCCACAACTTCCCTATGAAATTTTGGTTTTTACGCAATGAAATTTTGATAACTTTCATATGAAAATTTATGAAATTTTGCTAACCGCACTATAAAATCTTAATAACTAGCTCACTATGACATTTTGGTATTATGAAATTGTGATATCCACTATGATATTATGATAACCTTAGTATGAAATTTTTTATAACCACACTATGAACTTTTGATAAAATCAGTATAAAATTCTGACAATTTCCTTATAAAATTTTAATAACCACATTATAAAATTGTGATAACCACGCTATGACATTTTGATAACCACACTATGAAATTTTGATAACCTCCCTATGAATTTTTTATAATCTCACTATGAAATTTTGATAACCACACAAAACCAACAAAATCAAAAGTATTGATGAAAAGGAATGGGAAGTTCATAATCTGATCAGTATCCTTCATGGGTTCTTGAGAATGCAACATACTCAGTCTCGAAAATTTCATGGTTCTGTTCGAATTCTTTACCACATCTTTTACCATTCAAAATGGAGGTGAAAGCTATAAAATAATTTTTTAATTGTTTTTTTACTGGAATTAAAGCTATAGGATGATGTCCCAGTTTGTTATTTCTTTCTTCCTTCCAATCCTTCCTGATACATGCTACAATTCTTTTGTTCTGCTTCTTATAGCCTGCCATAGTGGCTTTAAATTCAGGATGTGAGGGATAGTTGCTATGTTAAGAGTGAAGGAAATTTAGGGAGAAAGAAAAAGGCAGAAATAGATAGACAAAGCAGAGAAATAAGAGAACAAAAAAAAATTAGATGAGAAAATATTACTTCTTGTTACATTCTCCTTCACAACGTGGGTATATAATCAGATATGTTCAAGAGTAACTACCTAGACTAACTACCTAGTGTCGAAACGTTCGGGTCCGGCGAACCCTACCGAAACGACGTTGAAAAGGAGGAGTCGCCACTAATCTTTTTTTAAGGTGTGATTAGTCACCTAAAGGCCACCTAAGCTAAGTAAAGTCCAAAGCTCGGCAATAGACCCACTAAACCTAAGGTCCAGTCTTGCAACCTAAATCTAGGTTCGGCAGTCGATTACGCTCGGGGAAGGATTAGCAGCCTTGAGATGCCCGTCAAATGACAGTACCTCTAGTCCAACTAGATCTACTGGGTCGAAAAGAAAAGTCGGTTGCTTTTAATCCTAATCTTTGATTATTATCCGAAAAGAGTTATAAAAAGAAAATAAAATAATTTTTTAAAACCAATATCGAGAATTCGAAGAATATAATCGAACACCGTCGATCAATTCTGTCACGATTCTCTTTCACTATTTGTTCTCTTGTTGATCATTTTCTCTTCGAAAAGGAAATTTCGAAAATGCTGTGTCAAAATCTTTTTACCATTTTTGATTTTTCCAAAAAAAACTTGACCAATTTTATAATTCCAAACCTTCTTTGATTCTTATTTCCAAATCTCTTTGATTACTAACTTTATTTCCAAATCTCTTTGAGTTGCTTAAAAAAGGTTCTTTTGAAAATGCTTACCATGAAATCTCTTGATTTACTAATTTCTTAATTTTGGAAATCAAATAAGAGAACATGATTTGAGAAAACATTTTTGAAAACACTTTTATTGCGTGTTTTTATTTTCTGATTTTTCTCTTTTTTGATTTTGATCCTTTTCTATCTCTAGATTAATGCATGTATGCAAATGATGAATGCAAAGTCCAATTATTAAAGTTAACTCACGTAACCCGAGTTTTTGAAAGCCCTTCCGGGGATATGTGCACGGAGCCCCGACGCATCCCGAGAAGAGCCGTCTCATCCTCGGAGACATTCAGTGGCCCCGAAAACTCGACCACTCATTGAATGCCCCTTCTTCGGGACGGGTTACAGTTATCAACTGAATTAAGGTGGTATGATATGCAAACAGATATAGTTTATGACAAGTAAATATTATATTCATGAAATTAGACTCTACTTTATCTCTACTCTAAATTACTAAATTATTACAAACCAAGGCCCGATTGGGCCAATTAACAAATTGATAATAACTAAAGAGAAATAAAAACTTATGGGCCGGACTGGGCATACTGGGGACCTTTTCTGCACACTAAGAAAACGATTAGCGAAGTTCAGGAAGCACACAAACTCTTAATCCAATGACGCAAAAGAACCAAAACAAATCAAGATGCAAATCCAAAATCAAGGACCCAAGCAAACATAAAGAACAAATTTGAATTTAAACAAATGGGGATATAGATCATGGGATATATATACACTACATTTAGACCTAGTTTAATAAATCAAATCTTTAAACTCAAAATCTTAATTTCCAAATTATAAGTCATTTAAAAGGATTCATCAATTTCTTTCAAGTTATTTCCAATTTGAAAAATTGGGTTTTTAACTCCAAGTTTTGCTTTTCCAAAAATTAAAAAAAATGAGCCAAAGTGGCTTAACATATCATCCTCAAGTCATCTTTAATTTAAGGAAAAATCATAGCTTTAAGTTAAGACCTCAATTTTCCAAATCCAAATTAACTCAATTTGAAATTATGAAATCAATTTAAATTACTCCCAACTCAAACATCAAGATTTTAAGCAACACTTAATCTCAAAATCAATTTTCCATGAATACAAACCCACTTAAATAAACTCAATTTTCACTAAAAATTTAATCTTTAGCCTAAATCCCAATTTTCATACTTAATTAGCAAAGAAAAACAACTACTTTAGACTATAAATCAAATCTTTAAGCAATATCATCACATTAATCATAAAATTAGCACATTGAAAATCAAAATGACCATGTAACATCACCAACATGTAACCACTAATTCAACATAACTATTCATAACAAAGAAAAATTAACATAACCCAAAAAACAAAGCCCCAAAATCACATTCTACTCATGCTATAATCACTAAAAATAAAACTTTAACATGAAATTAGTAACTCAAATCACTCAAGCATAAAATCTTCATGAAAATAATCCATCAAGGATATATGCTAAGCATAAATTCAATCCATCACCTTAAAGAACCAAACTTTTCATCAAAAATCAAAAGTTTAAGCAAGATTGTCAATTTAATCATCAAACACCACCATGACACATGAAAATTAACTAAAATGGCTCAAATTTAGCATCTTTATATGAAAAGCAACTTAAACATGTTTTCAATTTAAATAAACACACAAGATTGAGTCTTAAATCGCACCAATCAAACATAATGAGTCCCAAATCGCAGCAAACAAATATTTCAGGCTCCAAATAACATCAATTGAAAGACAAAAAGGAGAAAATTGAAATAAATTGAAAGGGGCTTACCAAAATGGCACCGTTTTGAATAAAGCAAGCGGCCTTATAAGCCAACCCGTTTTCTTCCTCAACGCTTCCCCTCTTCTCAACCCTAATTTCAATCCAACCTTCCTGCAACTCACTCAAACACGTCCCAAAATCCTTTTTTCCAAAGTTAAAAGCTTGATTTTGACCCTTTTGAACTCAACTCACAAAACCCCTCAAAAGAAATGAAGAAAACAGATCAATTTCTTGAAAAGTTTGTAGAACAAAGAGGTCCAGAGGCAAAACAATCTTGTTCGAGCTAATCTTAATGAGTGGCTTTGATTAGATTGTTACCAGGCCCTTTTTTTTTTACTCTGGTTCTTCTTTTTTTGAAAACCAAGCAATATTTTTCCAAAACCCTAGTTTTCCCCAAATTTTCTCTCTCTAAATCTCTACTACCAGAGCTCGAAATGATCTATAAATAGAGTCCCTCAATACCTTAGAGCCTTTTGGATAAGAATAGAGCCCTTGCTGAGTTGTTAGATGAGATCTTTTCCTGATTTTCTATTTAGCAATTGCCAAAACCAATTCGGTTTTGTTATTTTGTCCTCTTGCAGGTTCTTTCTGTTGCCAATGGGATATGGAAAGGAGAGATTGAGCTGGAGAAATTCTGATGGTTTATGGTGCAGAGCTGGCAAGGATCATTTTCAAGGTAAATTGCCAATTGGATTCCCTTTGCATTTTAATTGCTGAATTTTTGTGTTGCTGCAACGAATGTGGACTGTTTTAAATTGCCAATTGCCTTTACTTGTTCATTGTGGCGGTATGCCTGTTTAAGATGAGCGCCTTGCTGCCTTTAGCTGCTTTTATGCCCTGGGATTGCTTATTGACACTGTTTTCCTTCTTAAGTATGCTTGCTTGCTGGCCTAGTTCTATCCTCATGCTATGTTGCCTTGCTTATGACCGATAGCTGCTCTTTTCAATTTCCTGCTACTGTGTTGGATACCCCACTGTTTGTAACTGTCTTCTTGCGAATCTAAGAATATGTGTGCTATGATTTGTTCTTTGCTAAATTGATACCATTTGAGAAGGAAATTGTTTCATCCTTGTCTTCAATGCATGTTCTGTTTTTGCCTTATAGTGGAACGAATGCACTGAACTTGAATGATGCTTGTTGTTTTTGCTGCCATGTCTCATGTCTGCAATGGCTCCTGTTTTAATGTTGCTGACTGATTCTGTTGCTTACTAACACTGCTATTTGTTGATCTTTTGTGTGTTATTTCCTTGAAATGCCTCTGCTTGATATTGCCGGTTAATATTTGTCACTGCTTTTGAGTCATTGATGAACCCTTTTTATTAGAAGGAATAAATGGCATTGATGAACCCTTTTTGATTTAGAAGGAATGGAGCTCGATACGCGAAACTGCTTGCTTGAATGTTGCTTGATGCCTGTGATAGGAATGCAGGGAGTTGGTTCAAATAAAGGCGTTTGAGGCAAGCCATATAATCATTGGGACTCCAAAATCTTAATCAAGGAAGGAGTAACTGATCAAAAACAGAAGCGAGCAATCTCGGCTTGAAGTACATTGGGCCATTTTATTTCCTTTGTATAATTTGTAAATTGATAACTCTTCTTATAATTTAAGGAATTTGATCTTTTCTTCTTATTGTCTTTCCTTTTCAACTAGTCATTGATGAACAAAACCCGAATAATGAAAAATGCCCCAAAGAACTAAACAGTAGGGCTGTGCAAAGATCGGTTTCAACCGAAAAATCGACCGAATCCGATCAAAAAACGGTTGAGGCGAGGCGGTTCCATCGGTTTATCGGTTAAATCGGTCTTTGCCGCGGTTGAGATGGTTTTCTCGGTCGGTGGCGGTCCCAAATATATGGAACCGAAACCGACCGAGAAACCGAACCTTTAATATATATTATATAATTTTATTTTATTTATAATATATATTATATATGAAAAAATAAAAACAGATCTCCCTTATAGTCTCTTTCCCTCTATCGACCAAAAAAAAAATCTCTTTCCCTCTCGCCTCTCGCCTCTCGGCAGTCTCCATCCTCATCTCCCTGCCTCTCTCAGTCTCCTACTCTCTTTCGATCTTAGTCTCCATCTTCTTATTGTTTTCGATTTTCATGATTTAATCTCTTATTCTCCCCCTTTCCATCTCTAATACCTTAAAATTTGAAAACCACTGTTGTCCATTGAACATCTTTAATCCCGACGGGCGACGAGGCGTTTCTCAATAAAACATTGAATTTCTTATTGTTAAAATTGGCTAGGGATGGAAGAAAGTGGGACAAATGATGAAAGCAGAAACATAAGGTTTGGTTTTGAGAACTCTGAGGATGAGAATCCAAAATTGGGAAATTGAAATCCAAAATTGGCTTTTGATTCTCTTGTTATTTAGCCACCCAGCAACCAGTTTTGCAAGTCCTTTCTCCTTTCTATCTATATTACAATTCAGTTTTCCCTAATCCCTATTAGATCCTCCATCGCACATTTTTCTATCTTCTATTTTTCATTCATTTTGTATTTCCAAGTTGTGAGAAATTTGATGATGAGTGATTGGTATATATGTGTAAGAAATTTGATGATGATTGATTGGTATATATGTGTGTTTTATTTTGTACTTGTAGCTACTTTGATGCTTTTTGGAATCTCAATTTCTCCAATCTAAATGCTTGTTTGCTGGAAATTTGGCTTGTTTGCTGGAAATTTGGCTGTCTAATTCATAACCGAGAAACCGGTCGAAACCGATCGTAACCGACGGCGGTCGGTTTCCATCGGTTCCCATAGTTATTCGGTCGGTTTCGGTTTCCAAAATTATGCGTCGGTTAAGTTTACAAAACCGACCGACCTAACCGAAACCGACCCGTTGCACAGCCCTAATAAACAGGCCCAGTGGTAACAGAATAGGGTGAGGCCAATGGCCTAAGTCATGGCCCCAAAATGTATGAAATTCCATTATCCAACAGGAAAAGACTTGACCTCAGCCCAATCACATCATAATAACAATGCCATAATAACTAATGAAATTGAAAATGTTTTTTTATCATAATAACAATGCCATAATAACTAATGAAAATGCAAATCCTACTTATGGAATGTCTAACTAATTGTTAAATTGAGGGTTAATTAATCACTGAACTAAAATGCAAGAACACTAAATTACTAAATGAAACTAAGCCATGAAAAATGCAGAAATGCCAAAGGTGCACATTAAGATTTTTTTTGGGTTTTTTCTAATGCAATTTAGATGACTAAAATTTAATTAGCTAATCTAAATTTAAAGTGAACTTAAAATGACCAAAATGCCCCTGGGTGACCCTAATGCCAAATAAGAAACAAATTGATTTAAAGTAAAGGATACAAGACAAAAATCGGTGTCTACAGTTGCCCCTCTTTGTGCGCTTGCTAACTATCGAGAAGTGTGCAAAGAAGTAATTTGTGTACTTTTTGAGAGTTAAAAAGCGTGTAAAGACGTAGACACCCCTTTTATTACTAAAAGATCTTAAAAGCTCCTTCAGAGAAGTCGCCTTCCAATTCTTCCTTAGGAGATTGCATTTCCGCCATCCCCTGACTTTCATGAATTGTCTTAAAACTCACACTCAAACATCATTCAGGAACTGTCTTCAGATCCATCTTCGTGAACTGTCTTCAGATTCACTCTTAAAAGAATTGTCTTCCAATCGTGTTTCAAACTTTTTCATGGATTGTCTTTTAATTCCATCTTGAGAAAATCATCTTCTGATACTCTTTGAAAAGATCCATTTGAGGAATTTCATTTGAGAAAGTCGTCTTCCAACACATTTGAGGAGATTGTCTTCCAATCAATTTCTAATTCTGAAAATCTTCCAGAAAAATCGTCTTCCGATTGGCTTCTGAATATCTAAATTTGATAAACCTTATTTTGATTAACTTCTGAAAATCTATTTCTAAATAACCGTCTTCTGGTGCATCTCTTAACAAGATCGTCTTCTGAAACCTTTTCGAGAAACTATCTTCTGGTGTACTTTTCAACAAGATCGTCTTCCGATCAACTTCTGCAAATTTTTGAAAAACCATCTTCTGGCGTACTTCTTGATAAGATCGTCTTCCGATCAACTCCTGAAAGCTCCCGAGAAACCATCTTCTGGTGTACTTCTTAACAAGATCGTCTTCCGATCAACTTCTGAAAACTCTTGATAAACCATCTTCTGGTGTACTTCTTGACAAGATCGTCTTCCGATCAACTTCTGAAAATTGTTGAGGAACCATCTTCTGGTGTACTTCTTGACAAGATCGTCTTCCGATCAACTTCTGAAAACTATTGAGAAACCATCTTCTGGTGTACTTTTTAACAACATTGTCTTCCAATCAACATCTGAAAAATGTTGAGAAACCATCTTCCGGTGTACTTCTTGACAAGATCGTCTTCCGATCAACATCTGAGAATTGTTGAGAAACCATCTTCCGGTGTACTTCTTGACAAGATCGTCTTTCGATCAACATTTGAAAATTCTTTCTAGTAAACCGTTTTCCGATGTATTCCTTAATGAGATTGTCTTCCAATCAACATTTGAAAATTCTTTCCAGCAAATCGTCTTCCGGTGTACTCCTTAATGAGATTGTCGTCCAATCAACATTTGAAAATTCTTTCTAGGAAACCGTCTTCCGGTGTACTTCTAAAATCCTCTAAGAAACGGTCTTCCAGATCATCTTTGATTATCCTTTGAGCATTACTTTCAGAGAGAAAAATCTATTGCTGGTCTTATTTTGAAAAGATCGTCCTCCATCAACCTCTTACAAATCTGTTCACCTTTCTCTTCTCTAGCATTCCTTGCTTATTGACTCTTATTGATCTCCCCTTACTCATCTTAATACATTTGCCTCTGATATGCTAACTCTTTGTCATTATATGAGCTCTTGCCCCAATTGAATCTTCTGAGAAAATCACCTTTGATTAACTAGCATCTTTTAAAAGATGGAGCTTGATCTTTTTGAACTTCGAGCCATCATCATCATCTTCTGATGAATTCCTTTTGCATAGTTCATTCTTGATCCCCTTTCTGAGACCTCCCCATGAAAGTCATCTTCGACCCCCTTCAAATATTTTTTTTTTTTAGATGTGTACTCTTATCACTGTCTGTTCTTCTTAATTTCGACCTGTTGAACTTCTTTTGGCTTCTACTTTTCTGTTTGAATGGGTCTTCCCTCTTCTTGGGTCCACCTCCTTCAATTGTTCCTGGCTCTGTCTCTTTCCTCTTCCTGACTCCTCTTTCTTACCTCCTCATTTCATGAATTCCCTTTTGTGTCCTTTTGATCTCTTTTCCGCCCGTACTTGTCTGACTTGTGTCTACAAAGCTGTGATTTTTGGTCTTTTCCACTGTTAGGATCTTAACTTCTCTCTTCTTTATTCTAAATTTCCCCAACGGCTTCCTTTCCAATGATTCTGAATTCCTCTATTTCCAGACATGCCCCAAACGACTTCTGTTGAACGACTCTGAGTTCCTCTTTCTGCTCTCATAGTGAACCTGACTCTTTATCTTGCACTCATGCTATGGATGAAGATGAAATGTTCTAGTGTGTGCATGTATGCATGAATGCACATGTATGTTGAAAAGATGTACCAACTAAGGAGGGTGAAAACATGTTGACTTCTCTCGTTTTACCCGATGCCTTATGACGGGCTTCCTTGCTTTAGATGTTCCATGAACGATTGGGATTCCATTGCCCCTTTGTTCCAAGGATCAACTTCATTATCTCCCTGCAGCAAACTTGTCAAAAGTTAGAGCTTGAAAGATGATGGACACGTAGCTTAAATTTCTTGAAACATGTCATGATTACATAATGATGCCCTCACTTGCCCCTAACAACATCTTATCATTTTACTAGACATGCCCCCACATGTTAACTCATTTTCAATACTATGAGAGGTTTCTCAAAAGATTTGGTGACCACCACTTCAAAGACTTTCTCGTCTGAGATCATTGATTTAACCCTCCTCATAGGCTCACAAATGGAACGCAAATCTTTTGCGAAACGGATTTTCAAAACATTCTCAATTTGTTATTTGTCCAAGAACGGTTTGTATCAACACTGGGTATCGAAGGAAGTATGGTTCGAATAACAATTGTCGAAAAGATTTATTGTGGTGTGTAGGCTTCACTTGACAAGACTGAAATGTTTGATGACTTCATCCACTCTTATTCACTTAAGTCAATGCTTATTACTGCAAAAGAGGTCATGTTTTCTCTGATTGTTTCCAAGGCTCTAAGAATTCCCATCTTCGCTCTAGACTGCCCTTTCGGGTTTTCCCCTAGAGCTTTTATCTTCTCTCTTTTTCTTCTTTTTCTCTTTCTTCTTTTCTTTTCTTATTTTCTTCTTCTTTTTTTCACCATGCACTTGCATTTGAAAAACTTTTGAAAACAATTTTCTCTAAAAACCTTTTTGAGAAAAATATTTTTTCTTTTGCAAAAACAATTTCTATTTTAGGAACAATCCCTTCACCTTCAATATGCTGACCTGGTCAAAGATGGACTTTATTAGGCACGTAATGTGGGATTGGGTTAGGGGTGCCAAAGAAAGGATAAAAGGTTCAAAAATGTGTTTGAGGGTGTTCGATCCAAGGATCACTTTCCTTATTGTGAAGGATGCTACCGCACTTGATTTTCCATTTTTCAGCGTTCAGCTTCTTCGTTTTTCCTTTTGATTTTCTTTTCAATTTTCGACTTTTGCTTTTGATTCAATTTTGATTTGTACTTTGATTTGAATTACTTGATGAAGTGAACTGAATGCTTCTTCATGAATTGAACTCATTAATGCTGGAATGCCCCACTTTAAACTTTGAGTGCGGACCCATTGTTTTGAGGTCGATCCTTCTTCATCTTTGCCCCCCAGTGTGGAGGGTGATCCTTGATCAGGGTTGAATCGAAAGAAAATCCATAAGACTCAAAGGGGACAACAATGGATAATTTTATGCAAGCGAAGGGATAAGAAAGAAGGCCATTTATCATTTCAGATCTGGATATTTTGATGAAAGGCGACCCTTAGAAAATCCAAAACCTTTTGAAAACTCATTTTTGAAAGCCTTTTCCTTGAAAACAATTTTCTTGAACATAAAGTCTTTTGTTTTTTACCATCCTGAAAAACTGTGCAAGCACATGATGTTGCAATTCTTTTTATTCTCTTTTTGCGACCTCTTTTTTTTTGCCCAGTTTTTCTTTTTCTTTGTTGGGAATTTGATGATCAATGTCTTCCGCCTCATTGTCTTGTCGGGCCTCCTTATTGATGAGCATGTCATTACTATGTTGAGTGTTACCCCCCACTATTCACAAGGGCGACAAAGGTGTCTCAACAATTGAAGTGGTTTGAAAGGTGTTATGCAAGTGGGCTTATTTGATTTCTGAACCAATTTGTCATCCAAGGCCCTGAAAGCAATTTGAACTTGCCCTTTTGAGCAATTTGCCACAAATCATGAAAAGATCTCAATATATGTGTGTTGAAAAAGTACAGAATTGCAGGTTCAAACTGGTCCCCAGAAACTGACTCTTTTTGGGATATGAGAATTTCAGGTTTAGGCAAAATGTTGACACAAATAAAAAAACTTTCATTTACTCAAAACACAGCCTTTTATTAAAATATTTTTCTTTTTCTTGAAAACCTCATCCCTTTGATCTTCGCCAGACGAAAACTTTTGCCCATAGCTGAGCACTTCTGAGACTGGTCTCTAAGTGGTGATCACTCGACTCTGCAAGTTTTATTCTCTTTTAAACAACTGAATAAGTCAATTAATGAAAGTGCAACAATTTTAACCGCTACTAATGCAATCCTACATGCTGAAGATTCAAAATACAATGCTATGCTGATGTCATGCATGTATAAGATGTGCTCCGAAATTTGATAAATTTCCCCTTTGGCGGGCTTCCGTTGTCCCTTTTTGACTGGTTTAGAGCCGTGTGACTCTTCATTACTCGACAAACTACCTAGTCAAGGTACCACTTTCTGATTTTCACCTTGTAATCCGGGAGTCTGCTATTGACTGGCCATCTGCCAGAGTGAGAGCGACTCTGCTGGCACGGCCTGGCTACCTTCAAAGTACCTGAGGAAGGAAGATCTTTGACCCCGTTTTGGCGTCTCCAATCTGACTTTACAATGTGCTTTCTCAAATCTCACATACTTACTTGATGATGTTAGATTCCAACAAGAAAAGGTAGAAAACAAGTGATATATACAAGATGTCTACATAAACTATCTATAAGTGTGAAATGTTTCTATTAACTAATACCGATGATGATGCATGATGGATGCACCGCAAATACAAGTGACTGACTAATGCACATTGTATGCATGATCATATATACAAGTTGATGGCTTGACAACTCTACGATTCTTGTAATTGTGCATGGAAATGCGAAATGCAAGTGACATGGCATTCAAAGCCTCATGCCGATGGATACGTAGAAAAGATGCATGGCATGGCAAACTATGTTGATGAGCAAATGCGTGAGCATGCATAATCAATTCTGTTTTTGGAGATCTGAAATGCATGTGGATGCACAATGCAACCTGCAAAATAAAAGAGTTATTCGTATGCAACTGCAAAAAGGAAACAGAGACAGAACAAAAACTGTTAGTAACTAAGCATAAAGATAAACCATGAATAAATAACTGAAAATTGAAGTAAAATCATGCCCCTTTTATTCTTGAATAACAAAGCCTTTTATTTTCTAGAAAAATCAAAAGGACGAAAATGCGCTTGGGGCGGGAAGTCTACCTACTGCGGATAAAGTCATTATCCGTTATACGGTCTTTATTTGAAAACGGTAAAAGAGATAAAGGTTAGAAGCGTCCCTTCTGTGTGTCCTATACACTCATTTCCGGGTTTGGCTCTATACAGGCTGACATTCTCACCACTATATGCATGGTTTCGGTTAGACTTTAAAGGTTCCCAAATTGTCCCTACTGTCGCCCACTCTAGGCTAGTAAAGCCCTCAATTCTCACCCATTATAGGCTCACTGAAAAGGGTTCAATCTAAGTGGAGGCATTTCACAGAATCCATACAGGGATCTTAATTGACCCCACGAAGGTTAGCTAATCTGCCCCCGAGCTAAGGGTATAAAATTCAAGCTCTGGGTTCGAGCTGACGCATGCAATGCAAAAAGTGATGTGGTGCAGAAGGGACATACAAACCTTTTACCACTACTGATATACTAAACCAAACCCCCCAACCTAACCCAAAACTAGCGGCTGACCACCAGTCAACACAACACGAAAAGCACGGTTAAGCAATAAAAACAAGGAATAAGCAACAATAAACACTGAAAATGTAACACAATCGAAGAAAAGGCCAAAATGCAACCAATTATTATTAAGACCCTAGATCTTGTTAAACTAAATGAGGCCTGACTCTCTAAGTTTCCCCAACGGAGTCGTCAAGCTGTCGAAACGTTCGGCTCCGGGGAACCCTACCAAAACGACATTGAAAAGGAGGAGTCACCACTAATCTTTTTTTAAGGTGTGATTAGTCACCTAAAGGCCACCTAAGCTAAGTAAAGTCCAAAGCTCGGCAATGGACCCACTAAACCTAAGGTCTGGTCTTGCAAGCTAAATCTTGGTTCAGGAGTCTATTACGCTCGGGGAAGGATTAGCACCCCCGAGACACCCGTTAAATGACGGTACCTCTAGTCCAACTAGATCTACTAGGTCGAAATGAAAAGTTGGTTGCTTTTAATCATAATATTTGATTATTATCCAAAAAGGGTTATAAAAATAAAATAAAACAATTTTTTTTAAAACCAATGTCGAGAATTCGAAAAATATAATCGAACACTGTCGATCAATTCTGTCACGATTCTCTATCACTGTTTGTTCTCTTGTTGATCCTTTTCTCTTCGAAATGGAAATTTTGAAAATGTTGTGTGAAAATCTCTTTACCATTTTTGATTTTCCCAAAAAAACTTGACCAATTTTATTAATTTCCAAAACCTTCTTTTGGATTTCTTTATTTTCCAAAATCTTCTTTTGGAATTACTTAAACTTTTATTTTCCAAAATCTTCTTTTGGAGTTGCTTAAAAAAAGGTTATTTTTGAAAAATGTTTACCTTGAAATCTCTTGATTTACTAATTTCTTAATTTTGAAAATCAAATAAGAGAACATTATTTGAGAAAACATTTTTGAAAACACTTTTATTGCGTCTTTTTATTTTCTGATTTTTCTCTTTTTTTGATTTTGATCTTTTTCTATCTCTAGATTAATGCATGTATGCAAATGATGAATACAAAGTACAATTCTTAAAGTTAACTCATGTAACCCGGGTTTTTGAAAGCCCTTCCCGGGATATGTGCTCGGAGCCCTGACACATCCCGAGAAGAGTCGTCTCATCCTCGGAGACATTCAGTGGCCCCGAAAACTCGACCACTCACTGAATGCCCCTTCTTCGGAAGGGTTACGGTTCTCAACTGAATTAAGGTGGTATGATATGCAAACAGATAAAGTTTATGACAAGCAAATATGATATATATGCAATTAGACTCTACTTTATCTCTACTCTAAATTACTAAATTATTACAAACCAAGGCCCGATTGGGCCAATTAACAAATTGATAATAACTAAAGAGAAATAAAAACTTATGGGTCGGACTAGGCACACTGGGGACCTTTTCTGCACACTAAGAAAACGATTAGCGAAGTTCAGGAAGCACACAAACTCTTAATACAAAGATGCAAAAGAACCGAAACAAATCAAGATGCAAATCCAAAATCAAGGACCAAAGCGCATAAAATTAGAACATTGAAAATCAAAATGACCATGTAACATCACCAACATGTAACCACTAATTCAACATAACTATTTATAACAAAGCAAAATTAACATAACCCAAAAAACAAAGCCCCAAAATCACATTCTACTCATGCTATAATCACTAAAAATCACAACTTTAACATGAAATTAGTAACTCAAATCACTTAAGCATAAAAACTTCATGAAAATAATCTATCAAGGCATATATGCTAAGCATAAATTCAATCCATCACCTTAAAGAACCAAACTTTTCATCAAAAATCAAAACTTTAAGCAAGATTGTCAATTTAATCATCAAACACCACCATGACACATGAAAATTAACTAAAATGGCTCAAATTTAGCATCTTTATATGAAAAGCAACTTAAACATGTTTTCAATTTAAATAAACACAAAAGATTAAGTCTTAAATCGCACCAATCAAACATAATGAGTTCCAAATCGCAGCAAACAAATATTCCAGGCTCCAAATAACATCAATGGAAAGACAAAAAGGAGAAAATTGAAATAAATTGAAAGGGGCTTACCAAAATGGCAACGTTTTGAATAAAGCAGGCGGCCTTATAAGCCAACCCGTCTTCTTCCTCAACGCTTCCCCTCTTTTCAACCCTAATTTCAATCCAACTTTCCTGCAACTCACTCAAACACGTCCCAAAATCCTTTTTTTCAAAGTTGAAAGCTTGATTTCGACCCTTTTGAACCCAACTCACAAAACCCCTCAAAAGAAATGACGAAAACGGATCAATTTCTTGAAAAGTTTGAAGAACAAAGAGGTCCAGAGGCAAAACAATCTTTTTGCAAGATAATCTTAATGATTGGCTTCGATTAGATCGTTACCAGGCCCCCTTTTTTTTTACTCTCGTTCTTCTTTTTTTGAAAACCAAGCAATATTTTTCCTTTTTTTTTTGGTGAGACCAAGCAATATTTTTCCAAAGCCCTAGTTTTCCCCAAATTTTCTATCTCTAAATCTCTACTACCAGAGCTCAAAATGATCTATAAATAGAGTCCGTCAATACCCTAGAGCCTTTTGGATAAGAATAAAGCCCTTGCTGAGTTGTTAGATGAGATATTTTCCTGAACTTCTTTAGCAATTGCCAAAACCAATTCGGTTTGTTATTTTGTCCTCTTGCAGGTTCTTTCTGTTGCCAATGGGATCACGAAAGGAGAGACTGAGCTGGAGAAATTCTGATGGTTTATGGCGCTGAGCTGGCAGGGATTTTTTTCAAGGTATATTCCTTGTAATTGACTAAAAGCTTGGATTCCCTTTGCATTTTAATTGCTGAATTTTTGTGTTGTTGCAACGAATGTGGGCTGTTTTAAATTGCCAATTGCCTTTACTTGTTCATTGTGGCGGTATGCCTGTTTAAGATGAGCACCTTGCTCCCTTTAGCAGCTTTTATGCCATGGGATTGCTTATTGACACTGTTTTCCTGCTTAAGTATGCTTGCTTGCTTGCCTAGTTTTGTCCTCATGCTATGTTGCCTTACTTATGATCATTAGCTGCTCTTTTCAATTTTCTGCTACTGTGCTGGATACCCCACTGTTTGCAACTGTCTTGTTGTGATTCTAAGAATATGTGTGCTCTGATTTGTTCTTTGCTAAATTGATACCATTTGAGAAGGAAATTGTTTTATCCTTGTCTTCAATGCATGTTCTGTTTTTGCCTTATAGTGGAACGAATGCACTGAACTTGAATGATGCTTGTTGTTTCTGCTGCCATGTCTCATGTCTACAATGGCTCGTGTTTTAATGTTGATGACCGATTCTGTTGCTTACTAACACTGCTATTTGTTTATCTTTTGTGTGTTATTTCCTTGATATTGCCAGTTAATATTTGTCACTGCTTTTGAGTCATTGATGAACCCTTTTTTTTAGAAGGAATGGATGGCATTGATGAACCCTTTTTGATTTAGAAGGAATGGAGCTCGATATGCGAAACTGCTTGCTTGGATGTTGCTTGATGCCTTTGATAGGAATGCAGGGAGTTCGTTCAAATAAAGGTGCTTGAGGCAAGCCATATAATCATTCGGACTCCAAAATCTTGATCAAGGAAGGAGTAACTAATCAAAGAGAGAAGCGAGCAATCTCGGCTTGAAGTACATTGGGCCATTTTATTTCCTTTGTATAATCTGTAAATTGATAACTCTTCTTATAATTTAAGGAATTTGCACTTTTCTTCTTATTGTCTTTCCTTTTCAACTAGTCATTGATGAACAAAACCTGAATAATGAAAAATGCCCCAAAGAACTAAACAGGCCCAATGGTAACAGAATAGGGTGAGGCCAATGGCCTAAGTCATGGCCCCAAAATGTATGAAATTCCATTGTCCAACAAGAAAAGACCTGACCTTAGGCCAATCACATCATAATAACAATGCCATAATAACTAATGAAATTGAAAATGTTTTTTTATCATAATAACAATGCCATAACTAATGAAAATGCAAATCCTACTTATGGAATGTCTAACTAATTGTTAAATTAAGGGATAATTAATCACTGAACTAAATTGAGCCTAAGCTACATGATTAAAATGCAACAACACTAAATTACTAAAGGAAACTAAGCCATGAAAAATGCAGAAATGCCAAAGGTGCACATTAAGATTTTTTTTGGGTTTTTTCTAATGCAATTTAGATGACTAAAAATTAATTAGCTAATCTAGATTTAAAGTGAACTTAAAATGACCAAAATGCCCTTGAATATGCAAATGACCAAAATGCCATAGGGTGACCCTAATGCCAAATAAGAAACAAATTGATTTAAAGTAAAGGATACAAGACAAAAATGGGTGTCTACACCTAGAATCACGCCACTTACAAGAGTCGTGCAAAAGGAAATAACTGAAACAAAATAACTTAAAGGAAAATCAACTAATTATTAAGTAGTAAAATGACAGTAGCAGTTGAGCTTGTATCATTACTCCCCTCTTCTTCTCGGTGGAGGAGAAGGAAAAAAAGATCGTTGCTCTTTAAATTTGACCTCAATCAGTTTAGCAAGCTCGATGGCTTGAGCCAAAGTGCTAGGATGTTTAATGTGGAGTTCCTGTTGTATATCTGAACGAAGACCAGAAACAAACAGATTGAGAAGGTGCTCATTAGAAAGCCCTGCAACCCGGTTGGAAAGTAGGTCGAAATTTGCTTGATAATGAGCCACCGTGCTCGTTTTTCGGAGTTTAAATAAAGCGGTTTGAGGATTCAGAAATTTAGAAGGTCCAAAGCGCACTTCTAGAGCCCGGGCAAAAGAGCTCCAATCAGAAAATTGCTGATTCACATGCATCCATTGGAACCAAGCTAATGCTTCGCCAGTCATAAAAAAGGCAGCGATTGGGATTCTTTGGGTAGGCTGAATCGAATAAAAAGCAAAATATTGTTCAACTTGAAAGAGCCAAGCGTAAACATTAGTTCCATCAAAACTATTTAGAAAAAAATTGGTGTTTGGGTTGGAACAGTGAACCAGAATCCAATGGAGATGAAAAGGATCCCAAAACTGACTGGGAAGAATTGTTGGTGATGGCGGTTTGGGATGTGGAAGTATAGTCACGAAGGGTGAGTTTGTTGTGTAAGTCAGAGGTGATAGCATCGTGTTTAGCTTCTAAAGATTGTTTGATCTCCAGTTGACTCGCTCGTAGTTCTTGTATTTGAGTATTGAAGGAGTCAGCGAAGGCGATGAGAGCATCCACAACGGTGGTATCGATTTTCTCGACCTTGGGAACCGTAAGAAAGAACGAGAGCACCAATGTTAAGAATGAAGGAAATTTAGGGAGAAAGAAAAATGGAGAAATAGATGGACAGAGCAGAGAAAAAAGAGAACATAAAAAATTAGATGAGAAAATATTACTTCTTGTTACATTCTCCTTCACAACGTGAGTATATAAGCAGATTTGTTCAAGAGTAACTACCTAGAGTGACTACCTAAAATCATGCCACTAACAAGAGTCATGCAAAATGAAATAACTGAAACAAAATAACTTAAAGGAAAATTAACTAATTATTAAGTAGTAAAACGACAACAGCAGTTGAGCTTGTATCATGCTATCAATACAATCTTGAGTGTGATGGGATCAATCGTAATATACTTTACGTCCAGAGCCCTGTGTTGAGGGGTTTGTACTTTGTATTCTCAGATTTATAACTTATGTTTAATGGGCTAAGATAAATATTTATGCTCAATATTTTTTGTGTACAACAATTCCACTCCTGGGGGGTTATTCTTGCAAAGCGGTCCATCCTATTACACGTGATGAGCATTGCAAAAATGATGAAATCAGAATTCAGCGACGAGTACTCAATTTCTGGCATTGGCGGTGTTGAGACAGGGGGTGATGATGTTGAATTTATGATCCACTGATTCCACTGCTGTAGTAAGCCTTCTTTTTTGTATTATTAAGAACAAAAGGTGTATCTGGTTGAGAGATGTCTTTATTGTTCTTTGCATCTCACAAGGGTTAATCAAATTAATGATCGAGTGCACTGATGTAAAAAGCAAAACACAAGATAGATAATTTCAAAGGCCAATTGTGAAGGGAAACCGAAAACAAAACAAATACGTAGCGGAAAATAAAATCGTTTCCCAACCAGGATCCTTACGAAGATGAGCCAAGTGGTGATAGAAAGTATACCTTCAGAAGCGAAATCACAAAACGATTTGGAGTTCGAAACCACTTTAGCGAAATCCTTCTCGATTCTCGCCTCTAAGGAGTCCACACGATCAACAGGCAATCAAGATTGAAGCTTGAATCTCTTTTGTGTTGTGCTAGCAAAACGTAGAGAGTTTTTCTTTTCAGAAAGGGTTGACGGCTTAGAATATGTGTAAGCATCCTTCCCTAGGTCAAATAACACTTATTTATACCTAGGTTAAGATCAATCTAATGGACATGATTAAACACTTAAAATTATGATAATTGGGCCACTAATTTGGGCCTAATGGACCAATTATTTAATTGTTCTTTTGGGCATAACCCAACAATCTCCCACTTGCACTAAGACCAATTATCCAATGTCAACCTTTCTGTGCTTCATTACCCATTCGGTCTAAGTGTGCGACCCATTGGGTTCTTATAACGTTAGCAGTGACAAGATATCTTGATGCCACAAGCAATGAGCGGTGTCTAGCAACACATCATTGCTACCTAAGTTACAAGAATATCGTGATTCGATATAACCTTATATGTAATCAACGTTACCGTATTATTTAATCCCTTTCTCCTTGATACCTTGATTGAACACAAGTCATGGATTATATCATACTTGTATAGTTCAATCTTTATGTTTGTTGATTCCTGAATGGATTAGTTTCAACAAATGCAATTGATATCTCATATCAATTCATTTGAGAACGGCCATGCATTTCTAATCTCACTCAATCAAGGCGCCCAAGATATCACTCTTGTTATATAGGAGGGAATAAATTCTATCTTGATCATGCACATTCCTCTGCATGATTTGTAGCACACCCAATTATAGCCTTTATAGTTCACCTAGTTACGAGCGACGTTTGACTATATTAAAGTATACGACTTATCATGTAGGAATCTATGGTGATCTCAAGTCAAAGGATCACATACACCATTGTCACTTTGAGAATCGCTTATGACATTCATATAACAATCCATGTACCATTCTCATGTCGGGTCGGTTCAGTACATCTGTTTTCCAACATGTACCCATATGTTGACTTGATATCTTATATCCATGACAACCACTTGTCATCAGTCACTACACATACTAGTCTCAATGTATTATTGTTGTCCTAATCCTCAATAATACTTGACTAGGGACTTTTAAAAATAATATCATAATATTCTAAGGACGTTATTATATTTACATATATTACGCAAACTTCATATGAAATATAATAATGGAATTTGCCATAGAATATGTAATATAAGCATGATAAATGTTTATAAAACATAATCAATTATTAGGTTTCAAGTAATATACCAATGACACTAAGACCAATCACTAATGTATCTAATACCAAGTGAGCTAGTATGACGATCATGCTTCTGTTGCGTCAGAGGCTTCATCAATGGATCGGCAACATTGTCATCAGTTGGTATTTTGCATACCTTCACATCTCCTCTATCAATAATTTCTCGGATGAGATGGAAACGTCGAAGTATATGTTTGGATCGTTGGTGAGATCTGGGTTCCTTGGCCTGTGCAATAGCTCCATTGTTGTCACAAAAGAGCTGTACAAGATCTGTAATGCTAGGTACAACCCCAAGTTCAGAAATGAACTTCTTGATCCTAACAGCCTCCTAAGCTGCTTCACTAGCAGCTATATACTCGGCCTCTGTTGTAGAATCGGCTACCGTTTCTTGCTTCGAACTCTTCCAGCATACAGCACCACCATTTAAACAAAACACTATCCAGATTGCGATCGGGAATCATCCTTGTCAGTTTCGAAGCTTGCATCTGTGTAACCTCTCACAATGAGCTCTTCCTCACCTCCATATATCAAGAATGTATCCTTAGTTCTTCTCAAGTACTTAAGGATATTCTTGACAGCAATCCAATGACCTTCACCTGGATTAGGTTGGTACCTGCTCGTCATGCTTAAGGCATACGAAACATCAGGACAAGTACATAACATGGCATACATGATAGATCCAATAGCTGATGCATATGGAATCTGACTCATGCGCTCTCTCTCCTTTTGAGTCAGAGGACATTGTTCTTTTGAGAGAGTAATGCCATGTGTCATAGGTGTAAATCCTTTCTTACAGTCTTGCATGCTAAACCGTTTTAGCACCTTGTCTATGTATGTACTCTGACTTAGGCCAAGTAATCTCCTTGATCTATCTCTATAGATCTTGACACCTAGCACATAGTTTGCTTCACCTAAGTCTTTCATAGAGAAACATTTCCCTAACCAAGTCTTCACAGACTTTAAAGTTGGGATGTCATTCCCAATGAGAAGTATGTCATCTACATATAATACCAAGAAAACAATTGTGCTCCCACTAATCTTCTTGTAAACAGAAGGCTCATCTTCGTTTTTTAATGAAACCAAACTCTTTGACTGCATCGTTAAAACGAAGATTCCAGCTTCGAGAAGCTTGCTTCAATCCATAAATGGATCTTTGTAGCTTACAAACTTTTCCAGTATTTTATGGAGTGACAAAACCTTCAGGTTGTGTCACGTACACATCCTCATGAAGATTCCCATTAAGGAAGGCAGTTTTGACATCCATTTGCCAAATTTCATAATCATAAAATGCAGTTATTGCAAGCAAAATTCGAATAGATTTGAACATCGCAACTGGCGAAAAGGTCTCATCATAATCAACACCATGAATTTGTCGAAAACCTTTAGCAACGAATCGCCCTTTATAGGTATGTACATTTCCATCCATGTCGGTCTTCTTTTTGAAAACCCACTTGCACCCTATGGGCTTTATCCCTTTAGGTGGGTCAACCAAGGTCCATACCTGGTTGGCATACATGGACTCCATTTCGGATTTCATGGCCTCAAGCCATTTCTCAGATTCTGGGCCTGCCATCGCTTCTTGGTAGGTTGTAGGCTCATTTTGATCCATGAGCAAAACATCACCGTGATGAGTTATGCATAAAGCATACCTCGCAGGTAAATGATGTGTTCTTATAGACCTACGCAATGGCAGTGTTTCTTGAGGAGTATCCGGTTCCTTAACAACTTGTGGGATCTGCTCCGATTCATATTCCACAACAATTTGTGAACTATATTCAAGTTCCATTTGAGGTTCAGTGTCTTGTTGTCGTTCTCAAACTTGTTCGAGGTCTATTTTATTCCCATTAGTCTTTCCAGAGATAAATTCTCTTTCTAGAAAGACACTTGTCCGAGCAACAAACATTTTGTTCTCGGTTGAATTATAGAAATAGTATCCTTTAGTTTGTTTAGGATACCCAACAAACAAACACTTTTCAGATTTGGATTCAAGTTTATCTAATGTTTGGCATCTTACATAAGCCTCACATCCCCAAATCTTCAAAAAAGACATATTGGGGCGTTTCCAGTCCACATCTCATATGGTGTCTTTTGAACTGACTTTGATGGAACACGGTTCAGTGTGAAAGCAACAGTTTCTAATGCATGTCCCCAAACGGAAACTAGAAGATTTGCATGACTCATCATTGATCGAATCATGTCTAACAAAATTCGATTCCTCCTTTCCGCAACTCCATTCCATTATGGTGTGGTAGGAGGAGCGAGTTGTGAGACTATCCCACACTCCTTCAGACAGTCAAGAAATTCTTGGCTTAAATATTCTCCACCTCGATCAGATCGAAGTGCCTTGATACTTTTGCCAAGTTGGTTTTGTACTTCATTCTTAAATTCTTTGAACTTTTCAAAGGCTTCAGATTTTTGTTTCATAAGATACACATATCCATATCTACTGAAGTCATCAGTAAATATAATGAAATACTGGCAACCCCCTCTAGCTTGTTTGTTTAAAGGTCCACAAACATCAGTATGTATGAGGCCCAATAAATCACTGGCTCTCTCACCTTGTTTGGTGAAAGGAGATTTGGTCATCTTACCCAATAAACAAGGTTCGCATATCTCATATTGTTTAAAATGAAAAGAATCTAAGAATCCATCTTTATGGAGTCTGAATATGTGTTTCTCATTTATATGGCCCAAGCGACAATTCCAAAGGTAAGTTGGATTAGAATCATTAGATTTAATCCTTTTAGCATTTATGTTGAAGATGGGCATATCTAGATCTAGAACATAAAGACCATTAATTAAATGTGCACAACCATAATAAATATCATTGAAATAAATAGAACAACATTTGTTCTTTATTACAAATGAAAAACCCAGCTTGTCCAAACAAGCAATAGAAATTATGTTTCTGGTAATGGAAGACACATAAAAACAATCCTCAAGTTCTAGTTCAAGCCAGTGGGCAAAGATAAAACATATGTCCCTACAGTTAAAGCAGCAACTCTTGCTCCATTTCCAACTCGTAGGTCCACATCACCCTTAGCCAATGTTCTATTCCTTTTGAGTCCCTGCACATTTACACAAATGTGAGAACCACATCCAGTATCTAATACCCATGATGTAGGAGTAGATAAATTGACTTCTATAACATAAATAGCTGAAGTGGAAGTCTCACTTCCCTTCTTTTTCTTCTTCAACTCTTCCAGGTAAACCTTGCAGTTTCTTTTCCAATGGCCGGTCTCACCGCAATGGAAACAACTCCCTTTTTTGGTCGCGCCACCCTTAGGCTTGAGTGCAGCAACAATTTGCTTGGACTTGCCAGCAACTGTGTTATCGTTAACCTTTGGTTTGAATTTGACCTTGGCCTTTTTCTTGCCCTTTTTAACCATCAGAATGGTATTGGGCTTAGCCTTTTTCATGTTTGCTTCAGCAGTTCTCAACATGCTAAGCAATTCAGGCAATGGCTTGTCAATTTCATTCATGTTGTAATTCATGATGAATTGACTGTAACTCTCAGGCAACGATTGTAGAATTACATCAGTGGCCAACTCTTGGCCCAAAGGGAATCCTAATCTCTCAAGGCTTTCAACATAGCCTATCATCTTGAGAACATGTGTTCCCACAGAATTCCCCTCAGCCATTTTGCATCCAAACAGGGCTTTAGAGACATCAAATCTCTCTTGCCTAGCTTGCCCTTGATAAAGTTGTTTGAGATGCTCGATCATATCGAAAGCATCCATCTCCTCATGATGCTTCTGAAGATCAGGAGTCATGGTGGCAAGCATAAGGCAAGCGACATCCAAAGCATCATCTTGATGCTTCT
>AWUE01020015.1:0-32449 GCA_001974825.2 Corchorus olitorius | reverse complement strand
TTCTGCCACTATCGCCAATGCCACCAACCTGATACAACAAAAATTACTTGTAAGACACTTTCACTCAATTACCAACATGCTCCTATTTGGATCTAACCTAATTAAAACTTCATTTTACAACAACCCTAGCTCTATACATTATAATAAACTGCAGGCCATGTATCTAACTTATATCACATATATGAAACTAGTTGGATCCTAACCGATAGTTTTACCTCTATCCTCTGCTTACATCAATGCCTTATACATGTGAAAGAAATGCCATCAGGCATTTGGCCTGATGGTAGAATGTTGAACTCTTAGTTCCCTTGTTTATAGGGTTCGATTCCTAGTAGTCTCAAGTAAAAAAAAATTACATATGAAAGAAATTATGAAAAGGTTTACAAAAAGTAGAAAGATGGTTAAGAGAAGAACCTTTAAGCAGTTGAGGTGATTCATGACGAGCCTCTCATACAAAGGATGAGCAGAAATTTTGCTCTTGAGAAGCTCTTCTTTTTCATCTTCTTGTTCTTCCTTGATGATCTCTTCAATGGTAGAGTTCCTCTTGGCCTGATCCATATACTTACTATTATTGTTTCCTTTATAAGAAGAGAGCTGCTACAACAATTACCATATTTATATAATATTTGTGAGAAAGGGCTATAATTAGAGCACAGCTCCCTGGGCCTGTGTGATATAGTACTATCTGGCAACAAAGTTAGAGCACAGATACTCCCATTTTTGGAATGACCCATGCATGCAAATTAGCAGATTTTGTTGATTGAATTGAAGGGTATCAGTCAGACTCAGACGAGATCATTCAAAGTGGTTTCCCTTTCATTTTCCTCACTGCAATTTTTGTACAATCTCTTTCTGTCTTTTTACATGAACGAAAGGAACATTTCAAAGCCCCCTTCTCGAATAATGGGATCTTTTTTATTATTTTGACCTTTTTGCACTGCTCATTCCCCCACTTTTTGTAGCAGAAAATCCAAATTCTTTACTGTTTGTGAGGGTAATCTTCCATCACACTGCTTTGTTCTCACTCCCTTAAAGACCTTGTTCTTTCACTGTTCATTTTTTTCTTCCTTCACTTTTAGAATTGACAATTCATTTCCCTATATATATATATATATATATATATATGCATCATAATAATAAAAAATTTCAGAATGTTTTTGATACAGAGACAAGCACATGAGACGAGAGCTCAGCCTCAGGAAACTACTGTTGAGAGTGGCTAATTATTTGAGTGTTTTTGGCAAATTGCATTGTATGGGCCTCTTTTACCTCCAAAGTGTCCCATATCTGGAATACGCTTTGAATCCTCTCCACATGCATCACATTCTGCCATAAATATACCTACCTTCGCTACTGTGATTCGAAATTTCATTTCTTTTTCGTCATTTAGCAATGCAATACTTCCAATTAAAATGATTGTTTGTTTTTAAATTGATGCACTATACCACTAACTAGACAGAACAAAATTGATCTCTTATTTTATTTATCGCTCTTCAGCTATGTTGAAACGGTAATATTACAAATTAAGCCTCCTTTTTTTCTTATTCCCCACCCGGTATATACAGCTTTGTTAATCTGCATTCGACACGGGTTGCGCATCAGTATTGAGTTTGGTGGATGAGCTTACCAACAGGCGGTTGCATACGCAAGGTCTCGAACGTGAGACATACTTAATCTGGAATGACAGACCAAATATCCAATTTGAGCCTAAATGTTTTAAGAGTTGTTCAATTTCAGCCTAAAACTTTAAAGTGAACCAAATTGAGTCAAACATTAGTGAAACACACCAAATTGGGCCTAATATTAACAGGGATCTGACGGTGAATGACATGCGCCGTTATTAACGGTAACGATGTGACGTGGCATTTCTAAAGTGGGCCATTCATTCTTAAAAATAATTAAAAAATTTTAAAAATAAAATAAAAACTTTAAAAAATTCTCTCTTATTTTCCAAACATAAACTGATTCTTATATTCTTTTTTATCACATTTTGGATTAGAAGTACCATTTTTCTAGGAACTCAAGAACATAAGCTTACAAACTTTGAAGCTTAATTACCTCACCAGAGCATTAATGGCTGCCAAAATTTCAAGAATCAATCAATCAACCCTTCCTAACACAAATCCAACCTTAAATTTCTTGAAATATATCACCAAATTTGAACAAAAGACCTAAACTTTAAATCTGTGAAACAACATGATATATCAATCAGTGTTGTATGCAGCTGCAAAGAATTTAGAAGATTATTCCGCTACTCATAAGGAGAGGTGGTACAACAGCAAGATGTGCTTAACGTCTAGATGATACTGGAAATACCAAAAAAACCCATTAATCAATCAATAAAATTTTCCAGAACATAGAAGGAAACAAGAAAGGGATTAAAAGCAGTACCTAAGGAGCAAGTTGCCTGAAGGCTTTTTTGACCTCAGATCCAAAAGCACCAGGTTGGATCCTAAGAGTTTTATAAGGATCCATTACAGAAGAAGAACAAGAAACTCCAACTCTATTCACACTCTTCTTCTTCTCACCTTTTCTTTGACTTGCAAGTTGCAACCATGAAGAAGAAGAACCCCTTCCTGCAATTATTCCAATACCACTCGCCATTGTTGTCAAAATCAAGACTACCCAAAACTCAGTCAAATCTTCAAAAACCAAATATCACAAAGCAGAAATCTCTATTGATTAATATACCAAAAAAACGTTAAATCTCAAAATATTGTTAGACAGAGTAAAAGCTAGAGAAGATTTGGAAAAATACCAGCTTCCCATCAATCCTTTTCAATCCCCCATCCAAAATAAATCAAATCCATTTAATCATAATTATCATCACCATTATTTTCTTCTTCTCTCAGCTTACTCTCCACAAAAATTACTCCTTTTTTACAGTATAAAAGGAATTTTCATTCCCTGTTTCAGATTGGTCACTAACAAAATCTAAAATGGGTTTCTTTTCTTTATTTATTCCAACTCAACGTAAAATTAGAAAAATAGATTCTTTTCCTTGTCCGGTGATGGGGAAGAAAGAAGAAGATAAGAAAAAGGAAAAAACAAAAATAAAAAGGAGAAGGGAAAAGCAAAAAATAAAAAGAAATATAAATTAAAATAAAAAATAGCCAGCTGGCTAATTAAATACCGATTTGGATTTTTAACGCGCAAAATTGGACGTGTATGTTACACAGCCTAACGTCTGTCTGACTTGGGCTCAAATTGGTGGGTTTCATTAATGTTTAGGCCTAATTTAGTTCACTTTAAAGTTTTAGGCTGAAATTGGGCAACTCTTGAAACGTTTAGGCTCAAATTGGATATTTGGCCGGAACGACAGCTTAATTACCACTCAATACAATCCCGCGTTCGTAAATTAAGGCTCCCTTTGAGAGCAGGGCTGTGCGTTTTGCCACTTGTTTGGCTTACTTAAGCGAAGGCACCGGTGAAATTAATTTGTTCTATATATGAACATTTGATTGCTGCGTTTTTTTACGGCTAAATGCGCAATTTAGGATCTAACGTTTGTCGTAAACTACAATTCAGGTCTAACGTTATCGCTTGTATCAATTCAGGATCTAACGTTATCGGGATGGGTCAATTCAGGATAAAATTAGACGGAACCGTGTGTTACAATAACACGCGCTAGTAATTCGCGTTAATTGGGTCCACGTGTAATTTTGTTGGCCAGGTGGAATTCGGAAAAGAAAAAAAAACTTAGAAAAGAAAAAGAGAAAAAAAATAATCATTTAAAAAAGAAACCCAACGAAAAGAAAAGGAAAAAAAAATTCATCTTCTTCTTCCCGTTGTTTCTAGATCTAGAAAATCAAGAAGACCATAAAAACTTCAAAAATCTCCCAAGCTCCAACTTATATATCACTCCTTGGCACCGAAACCGATTCCCAATTGAAAGTCCTACAAGATTTGAATCTCAATTGAATGAAAAGCTTATGCACATATACCCTCTGTCAGTGCTTCTTTGGTAACGACACATTCGCTTTCTTTGGTCTCTCCGAAGAAATTCTAGCAATTACCCATTGATCTAAGAGAGGAAAGGGAAATGGGGGTAGTTTTATCTTTGATT
Source organism: Corchorus olitorius (assembly GCA_001974825.2). Lineage (NCBI taxonomy): Eukaryota > Viridiplantae > Streptophyta > Magnoliopsida > Malvales > Malvaceae > Corchorus > Corchorus olitorius. Next base: position 28,383 of record AWUE01020015.1, on the reverse strand, counting down.
TTGCTTTGGAGGGTAATGAAAGTAGAGCAGTATCAGGAGGAGGAGACCAAGTGTTGGAAAAGGAAAGAGAAGTGTTGAAGCGAGAAGACGAAGCCCAGAAGAAATCAGCAATAAGTCCGATTCCCAATAGCCCGACGCATATCAGAACCAATCTCGCCGTTCCTCCCAGCGTCTGCTTCCCCGTTTGCCTCACCATCTCATATCTCTCTTCTTTTTTGCCTTTTTTTTTGTTTCTCGTTTGGGTTTTTTCTCGAACACAAAGTAAAGTTTAGTCAGTCAGTGGCAACTCCAGCTGTTTTCCCTTTCGTTACCGATATTTTATTAACGAATTTTAGTAATTATTTTTTTTTCAGTTTGCTTCATCTTTCTCAACTACTGGTGTTTCCCTGTCAAAATTTGGTCTGAAGAATTTGGACCTTTCTTTGGGTTACTTTTTGGCAATTTGTTTCTTATCATTTATCCTTTCAATGCTTCACAAATGTGGGTAAAAAATCATTTAATTTGGGGGGAATCAAAAAGGAGGATTCATTGTCACCATTCAGAGGTCATTTGGGGAATCTGTAATCCTTTCCCGTTTCTTTTGTCTTTGTTTCGCCTAGGTGTTCTTTTGCTCTATGTTTGGTTTGTATGGCTCCAATCTTTAAATGGCACATTCTTTTAATGTTGTTGTTAAGATTAGTGTTTCCTCATTAGTTATTGTTTCGTTGTGTTTGGAAAAGTTTCGAACAATGCTTCAACTTCTTCAAAATTTTTGGCAATTTTGGGCTCAAGTCAATGTTTAGCTTGCAGAGGGTTTGTTATAATTTTGGGTTCAATTTTTGGCAATTTTTCATGTTCTTGCAATTTTGAATGTTCTTGGTGTTCTTGATGAATCCATGAGAAAAAGAGTGTTTTGATCTTATTCTTAAATGAATTTTTGAAAATTGGTGTTTTTAGTACAATAGAATATAAAAAAAGTTATTTTTATATCTTTTTTACATTATTTTATTTATTAAATTATGAAAAGTCCATGTGGGCATACAAGTGCCATCCACATCAGCGCCTGTTATACACGTGTCATCCACGTCAGTGCGTGTTATAGACGCACCCCAGTCATTTTCAATTTATCCTGAATTGACACAGACCGATAACGTTTGATCCTAAATTGACACAAGAACTAATGGCAGAACCTGAATTGTCATTTGCGGCAAACATTAGAACCTAAATTACGCATTTAGCCGTTTTTTGACTGACGAGGAGAGCATGTTGTAACTTTATGCGGCTTTTACCTACACCGACAAAGAAGCTATATTTTACCACAGGAGGTCCTAAAAGAATCTTATTCTAGACCCACTCATGGAGTCAGCATTTTATTATCAATTAATTATCACACAAATTAATAGTAGTTAGCAATGATTAAAGCAATACGGACGCTTTGGGCTAGTCATTTATCCTCTTCCCTACCATGTGTCTTATTTAAAAAGTCGTCAGATTAATTTGCTTTCTTTCTAATCCACCTAACAATTAATTTCAGTGTTTGATTTAAATATATGGGTTTATATTTGATGTATTGTCAGTGTATAAATTCTATACATTGTCAGTGAATGAGAGAATGACGTTAATGACAAATAAATATTGAAAGGCCCTCCAAAATAAATAGATCAAAATTTTAATGATTTAATTAGATAAAAATAGATTAGATTAGTTTCTTTTTTTTTTTTTAAATTTCTAACGTTTCAAATCTTTCTTGGTCGGCAACAATGGAAAAGCTCAAAATCATGTCCCCTGAAAAAATTTGCAATTTTCAATACATAAGGATGCAGGTAAGTTACTTGAATTTGGGTGCCCTCCCTACGACAAACACCCATTCCCTTCTTCTACTTTGTTCCCCTTGCTCTGACCTTTTAATTAACTTTACTTTGCTATTAATTTTCTCAAAATTTTTCTCTTTGTATAAATAATAATAAAAAAAACCATTCTCAATGAAAGTAAGAACCATAAAAATGTACCATGGTTCCGGGGCGGAACCGGGAATTTTATCTTGGGGGTCAAGTAATATATACCTAACTAAGTCAATATGTAGCTATGTAGATTTGTATACGCAATATTGATGTTAAGGAATAAATTAACATGTGAAATTTGAAAATATATACTATAGCATTGTATAATATATTGTTTGGCGTCACAGCTAACTTATTACCAACTTAGTGATAAAAATATCTAAAAAAAAAAAAGCAAATGGTTATGATAGGGGTAAATTTGATAATTTAATTAACAATCAACCACTTATTTCAAAATATATTACTCAGTTTAATTGTTCCTCACACACAAATTGTGATTAAAAGTGTCAAAAATCTACAATTAATAAGTTTTGTTTTTGAGGGAGTACAATTAATAAGTTAGCTATATTGATAGTTGATAAAAAAGAAGAGAAAAAAAGGATTTGGTAATTGATTTATTATAATTGGGATTGGTTTCGTGACTATTGGAAAGAAAAAAATGTTAGATAAAATCAAATATTATGAAAAGTAGTGTTTATACTTCAATTTACAATTGAGGGTAAATTGGTCTTCACATAAATAATAGTAAGATGTGTGGTCAAGATTTGATTAAAAATCCTGATAAAACTTAGTTTTCACACCACCCTAGTTCTGATAGAATTAGGAAAATCTTGTAATTAATTAATAAATTATTACTCCCTCCCATTCAAAATAAGTGAAACATTTTAACTTTTGCCGTCTTTCAAAATAAGTGAAACAATTATAAAACCAATGTAATTTTACTCTTTTTTCCATATATACCCCTAAGTGTCAATTAAGGTGGTTGAACTTTTAAGTGGTCTTGGAAAGTTGGGAAGGGAGAGAAGATTTATTAATTAATTGTTTATAAAGGGTAATTATGCCATTTTAAGTGAGCTTTTACTAAATTTAAAACCAACTAATCATTGCCTTGATCTGTGTAATATTCATAATGTTTCACTTATTTTGAATGGGAGGGAGTATTAATTTTCCCTTGAATGCCGCCCCTGACTAAGGAAAGTGGTATGATAGGTGATGAGGAGGCAGTTTCCTTTAATGCTACTGTATTCTAGGAAGACAAGCAGTAAAAAGGGAAGTTGTATGTCATCATACCATGAGATGGAAAACATCTTATGGACTCACATAACAAAGCCCAAGTCGTCTCTCATGATGAGGAGAGGCCGCCCTGTCTCAGGAAAGCTGCTTCCTTCTTCCTACAGGAAGGAAACAGAGAGCTAAAGTTTGTCAGCAAGAAGAACACCTATCTACGTGAGAGAGGCATGAGATTTTCAACCTCACACCTCCTCAACATAGTCGACCTAACAGAATGAAGTAATCACCTAGCCCTCTCCCTTCCCTAGGAGGCAAAACTACAACTTTTGCATTTTGTTCAATTAAGGACAAAATGGTAAAATTGATCAATTGAGGAGGTTAGAGGCTAAAATTTCAACAAGGGAGCATACCATAATGGTCCTTGAGTCATGAAGATCATCTTGGTAAAATTTCACCGTATTCTGACATCGGTGGAAAAACTTATTCACGGTTTTCAGTTAAGGACATTTTGGGGAGAGAAGCTAATTTCGTTATGAAAACATGGTGATTTTCGATTCAGTCTTTTCCTAATGTCATATTAGGTTAATTAGACCATGTTGGTGAAATTTTGGCTTATTCCGACTTCGTTTGCAACTTTTGCACTCTTTTCAATTAAGGACACGCATATTTTACACCCCGGTTTAAGCCATTTTCTTAACTAAACATTATTTTTATAATTTGATGAGCTAAATATGACTAAGCATAGTCAATTTCGTGGCTTTGATGATAAAATTCCAAATACTGATGTCCGAAGGCCACCTCTTAGTCAAATTAGTTGATTTCAGCAAAAAGGAAGCAACAAAGGAATGCAGAAGTGCGATAGGAAGAAGGGGAATCCATCTATCAACCTCAAGAAGGAAAATTGTCATCCTCCATCAAGAGGGAAGACGCCCTGGAGTTCCCTCTTCCTTCCTCCCAACCGTTGGAAGCAATCAGAAGAAGAAGGAAACTTCACTGCACCTTCTTGGAAGTTGTCATCTCCTAGGAGGAGGAATTCGCCTTCTTCAACAAGTCAAGCCCATTAAATTCAAGGCCCACGCCACCCCCTATATAAAGGGATCAACCCAAGAGCTTCAAACACGCATCCACATCTACACAAACCAGCTCCTACAGCTACAAACTTGCTCCGCGCAAACAAGCAAGCTCCGTGCTGATTTTCTCTTAAAAGCTTCGCGATGTTTCTCTTATTCATCACGAGTTCTTACTCGTTCTTCAATATTTTCTTGTTTCAATCTTGTCTCCGGACACCCAAACACTCTTTTAGTGTTATTTCCTTGTTTCAATCTTGTCTCCGGACATAAAAACATTGTGCACGTGTTTCTCTCTCAGTAATAACAATCCGTTGTTATTTTTCTTTCAAATTCAATTTAGGAGATCTTGCAAACGCAAATTCAGGAAGACATGCTGTTGTGGATCCAATGATTTAAATGCTTCGGTGTGACTTTGATCCAGTCCCCACAAATCGCTCTAATCTTTCAATCTGCTGCTCCGCGCACAAGTTCACGTTCTTACAACCTCTTTGTCAATTTCAGCAAATTGAATGGCACACCCTTATGCTGTCATAAAGTTTTTAACGCGAAAACTCGCAAAGAGATTTTTGGCGCAACATCTCTTTTTGGCTTGCCCAGTGGGACACAACAAGATTTGTCTTCTCACTCTGTGTTGTCAAAAACTCTCCTCTTCTCAAATTTTCGTGCTACGTTGGACCGTCCCACTTCGGCCGCACCAACATCTCTTTTTGGCACGACCGTTGGGACACAACAACACTTGTGTAGACATCATTTTTGTCCATATCCTTTCAATTTAAATCAATTTATTTCTTATTTGACATTAGGGTCACATAGGGGGCATTTTGGTCATTTTACACTAAGGGCATCCTGGTCATTTGCATATTCAGGGGCATTTTGATCATTTTAAGTCCACTTCTAACTTAGATTAGTGAATTCATCTTTAGTCATCTAAATTGCATTAGAAAAACCCAAAAAATCTTAATGGGCACCTTTGGCATTTCTGCATTTTTCATGACTTAGCAATTCAGTATTGTTGGACTATAATCACATAGCTTAGGCCTTCTTAGTAATAAGTTTAGTTTTGAAATGGCCTTTTCATGTCCCTTGTTTTATTAAATTTGTCCAATTTAGTTTCATTGATCGCATTCATTTCTCATTTAGCATGTTCATCACATTAAGCACTTTTTTGTTCATTTCTTATTAGGCATGTTATATTTATTTTCATTTGCTAATTAGTCATATGGGTATTTAGTGGCACATGTTAATCATAAATCATAGTCATGCATTGCAATCATTAGTTGGATTTATCCTTGGTACATTTGCATAAGTATAAAATACAAAAAAAAAAATATAATAATAAAGCAATGTGTTTGCATTTACAATTTTCAGTGCAAAAAGCAATAAAGTAACAAAAACAATAACTTTTGTTTACAATTACATGGTATTCTTTGAGATATAACGTTAGAGAGTATTTCTTGTTGGAAACATCCCTTGTTTCTCTTCTTTCTTCCTTCTTTTGGCGCATGAAGAAATTACAGGAGTGGATGTAGGATTTCAAGGCAACAAGTCTCCTTTCTCTTAAATCACCTCTTCGTTGTATCATTTGGTGGAATCATAGCAACTTTGCAGCGCCTTTGTTGGACTTTACTCTTGCATGTTAGAAGAAAAAAAAGGGTGCAAAGTGCAAAGAAATGTACCCCAGGCTTAGGACACAAGCACCATTAATTGGTGAATATGCCATGATATAGGTACTCAAAAAATAGCAACAAGTCAATAGTGGCAAGAGCACAAGATCAGATATCAGGAGGGATCATCAAGCATCACAAATATAGCAGGGAAAGTAGCAGGGAAGGAAAAGTGCAAAACAGTGAAGAGTTACATGATGAATTACAGAAAGCATGCGAAGATGGAATACATTAAGCCTGGGAAAAAGTTATTTGTAGGCTGTAATGATTGAAAGAGTTGAGATTAGGTTCAAGACCTCAACATCCTAACAGAGCCATGAAGAGATGAATGCATGCAGGAAGTCAAATTACAAGAGTAGCCCCAAAACAGTAAGATACAGCAAAACAAGTGCAAATGAAAAAGCTAATTCAGTTTATGCAGCCAGTTCACATGAACATACTCAAATTGCAAATCACATGTGCGCCATTATATATGAACAACAAAGAATAGGGGCATTCAAGTACAACAAAACCAGCAAGCAATCCTCATGCACTCAAAGCAATGGTAAATGCAATTCATGACTTCAATAGTCATTAACCAAAAGGAAAATGCAGTTATCAAGCAAGAGTTCAAAATTACTGGAATCGATTAAGAAGCTAAGTGGAGAAAATTCACCTGGAAAATAGGCCAGCACAAAATCGTGCTAAGTCAGCATTATTGCTTTCTTCCAACCGTTTCTGTAAACAAACAAAATTGATAAGTGTAAAAGAATTTCAGACAAGGAAATCAGGAGGTGAAAATCACACCCGAATATCAGTGAACATGAAAAGGGGAGTAAGAAATTACCTGATTGAGAGCCTTAGAGCCAGCTTGATCCTTATCCCATTTGCTAGCTAGCAAATTGAATGGCACAAGAGACAAAATTTGTTAGCTAAAGGGGATGGATTCATTCTTTGGGGTGGGGGGGGGGGGCACTAAAATTGACTCTGGATCTCTCCTCCTGGTCTGAGACGGGTTCTCTCTCTCAAACTCTCTCCCTTTCAAAACTCTCTGCTCACACTCCTCATGCATAGAGACAAATAATTCAGTCCCTAATTCTCTCCATCGAAAAAATACTTGACTATCTTCCTGCTCTCACTCACAGCGTCTCTCTATCAAATCTTCCTCTCTCTCTCTCTCTAAAATTATGGGGTTTTTAGAAAGTTGAAGCTAGGGTTCATAAATGGAAACTTGGGAGTTCTTTCTCTAAGTGTTTTCTTTAAAAATTGAATCTTGGGTTTTGAAGGGAAGGAATAATATGCTTAAATATTGGTGGAATCGGGTCGGTTCACCGGTGAATCCCGCCGGAATCTGGGTTCTAAGCCACGGGTTACCTCTTTTTTTTTTTTGTTTGTAAAGATTCGAGCTTTGTGTCCAACAGTTAAGAAGGATCATTGTTTTGGGAGGAAAGAAGGGTTTAAAGCCAACAGAGAGAGTTCGAAGGAGGCTATCGACTGTGACCAAGGCAGACAGCGGCGGCTCTAAGCTAGAGTTTGAGTCGAGTTTCGAGGGAGAAGAAGAAAGTGTCGAGGAAGAAGAAGGAGTTGATTAAAAAGGAGATACCTTTAAACAAAACGACGTCGTTTTGGAGTAGTAATTTCCCTTTCTTTTCAATTTAGTTCATTTCATTATGATTTATGCAATTTTGGACTTGTAGCTGCCATTTTTAATCGATTTGGGACTATTTTATTGTGATTTATGCTATAAATGATTCATGTTTAATTAATTAATGCATGTTTATGTTATTATATGGTAAATCTAATCTTAAAAATGCTAGTTTGATGATTAGGGTAATGATTTTGTTAAAAGCTTGGATTTTTAGTAGAAGTTTTGTCTTTGGTTGATGAAATATGGTGGATTAGACCTATGTTGCTTTTAATGGTCCTTTTTTTGTCTAAGAAGTTTAAGTTTAAGTGTTCATGTTAAAGTTATGATCTTTGTTTGCTATAACATGATGAAGTAAATAAAAAATTATTAGAATTTGATTATGATTATTTCCTTTGGAATTTAATTTAGACTTGGAAGAAAAATCAAGCCTTTAGCTTAAAGTTTTGATTTTTAAAGTATGATTGATTCAAAGATGGATTCATAATCATTTTTTGAGTTGATTTTGAGTATAAGAATGAAACCTTTGATTCAAAGCTTAGATTTTTAAATTAAAGTTAGCTTGATAATTGAGTTTTATGTCATAATGAGCTAATTTTAATTTTAAAACCCAAGTTTTGGATTAAAAGGTCTAATTATGTAGATTAAAAATTAGCTCAATAAGAAGGATTGGTGAATCTATTTGAATCAATCTTAGTCTAAAAATTAAAACTTGGATTTAAAGACTTAATTTTTTAGTTTGTATTAAATTAAGGAAATTATTCTAGTCCATAATAATTCAATAACTTGTATTTAGGTTCATTTAAAGACTTAGATTTGTTTTTGTATTCAATTAGGTGCCTGAAATGTTCAATTTAGTTCACATAAAGACCCAAACTTGTTTCCTTGTTCACCTAGGTCCCTGATTGGAACTTTAATTTGCCTTTTAGTTTGATTGAGTCCCTGATTTTGAATTTTATTTATCTTTTGTTACAATTTGCTCCCTGATTTGTAGTATTCATAATATGGTTGTGCAACTGAGCCCCTGTTTTACATTTTTTGCTTTCCTGAACTTTGCTAATCTTCTACTTGACATGCAAAAATGCCCCCAGTCAGTCCAATTTGAACCTTAGGCTTTTATTTCTTTAAGTCATTTGTTATTTAAGTTATCGGCTTAATTAAGCCCTTGAAATTTGTAATAAATTAGTAATTAGTGTAAAGGTAAAGTAGAGATCAATCATATGTGTAGACACCCATTTTTGTCCTGTGTCCTTTAATTTAAGTCAATTTGTTTCTTATTTGGCATTAGGGTCACCCAGGGGCATTTTGGTCATTTGCACATTCAGGGGCGTTTTGGTCATTCTAAGTTCACTTTTAATTTTAGATTAGCTAATTCATCTTGGTCATTTAGATTGCATTTGAAAAACCCAAAAAATCTTAGTATGCACTTTTGGCATTTTTACATATTTCATGTCTTAGCTTCATTTAGTAATTTAGCATTATTGCATGTTAATCATGTAGTTTAGGCTTAATTCAGTTCATTGCTTAGTTAACCCTCAATTTCCAATTCAACAATTAGTTAGACATTGGCATAAATGGGATTTGCATAATTTTGAGGATGGTGTTAGTTGGAAAAAGCACATGAAAATGGAATTTGCAATTGCTTAGTAAAACACTTTCTCACTTTGCACATATAATTAGTCCCTTTAAATTAGTACCATAATTAGAAGGCATATTAGAATTTGAGATAATCTCATATGGCATAGCACTTTGTATTACATATTTTCTTAATTTCATGCATATCATTACATCATTTTGCACATGCATCATTTGCATAAATAATGGAAAGCAATGAATAAAATGTCTCTTTTGATTTGTTGTTACATTGAAAGGTGATGATAAAAAGGGCATTTGATTTACAAATTGGCTCAAGAAATTCTTTCCTTCTCCTATACTCTTGCTGCATTGCTCAAAGATAGTTTCCATAAGCGTTTTCTAGAAAAACAAAGCAAAAATACAAGTTAGAGGCAAAGCAAACAGCCCAAGCAAATTGCCAACAGCGTAGTCCCGGAAAAATAAAAATTCGATTACCTTAGGGAATTCAAACGGAAAACCTTTGTGAACGAAAGTCGTAGAGGACTCTCGGGGCTTCGATTTGAGCACAAGAATGACACGTTTTGAAGTTGGGATGAATGAGATAAGGGCCCGGCAGTCCAGACCAGAAAAAGGGAAAATTCTGGGCAGAAAATCGCAGTCCAGGGAGATTGGGAAATTGGAACCCAAAACGACCCTAATTGCCAAAATGATCTGCATGAAGATTGAAGAGCACACTCCAAGCTTTCCATAGCCTGCAAAAACACATCATTTGGGGTTAAGATGAAAAAGATATGAATTTTTGAAGTCAGCTGCAAAAACAACCCAAAACAGCAAGCCAATTTGACAAGGAAGGAAAAGCAAGTATACAGACCAAAGTAAGATATTATATTACAACAGGCTTTTACCTTTGCCAGCTCACTAGTGATGACTCACCCAAGCCAGCTCACTTCTCCACATCCTCATCTTCTCCACATGCTCACAAAAAACAAAAAAGTGGTTAGATGAAAAGAGGAGAAGGGATAGGATTTACGTTGGGGGGAGGGGGGGGGGCAGGAAGAGAGAGCTGAATCTTTACACCAAAAAATACACACTCTCATCTTCCTACCCTCATCTTCTCTCATTCAACAAACAAAAATTCTCTCTTGAGCTCCCTTTAATACCCGATACACACAATGGATTCAAGCCCTTGAGAATGGCTTTGATTGTTTTGTAAAAGAAAAAGAAAAACCACGGGGAAGAGGAACTGACCTTGAAGAAGAGAATCCTTGGCTTGACTACCACCCATAATAGATCCTTTCTCTTGCTTTTGAAACTCAAAAAAACCTAGCCTTGTTCATCATCTTTGAAGTTCCAGTTGAGCTATGTTCCTTGAAATTATTTAAGGGCTTTGAGGTTCAAAAGAGTGGGATCCCAAATTTGGTATCAATTTGGGGAATTGAAGCTTCCTTGACGAGCTCCATTGAAGGAACAAAGGAGGAGGCGCGGGTTCAGAGAGAAGAAGGGAAAATAAGAGAGAAAAGAAAGAGAAGCTCGATTAAAAGGTATCCAAATCCTAAACGATGCCGTTTGGTAAGCCCTCCTTACAATTTCTTCAATTAAGTCCATTTTGTTTCCATTTGATGCAATTTGGGGCCTGTTATGTGTTATTTTAATTAATTGAAGACTTATTTAAGTTTTTTCTTACAAAGGTGCTTAATTTAGAGTTTTTCTTTAGTTAAATAGTCTCTTCCATGTTAGATCAAAATAAAAATCCTAACTTTTAATTTCCAAGATTAAATCTTGAATGTTTTGATAAGAAATTTTGTCTTTGTGTTGGATTAGAAGTTGAGCTTAACTTATTTGGTCATGAATTGTTTAAGTTTAGGCCTTTTAGCCTAAAAGTGGGACTTTAATTTGATGAGTTGATGTTGTTTAACATGTTTGCTATTTTGCTTTGTAAATGCATGATTTTTGGATACTTATGGGTTAAAAGTTGTCTTTTGATTAATTTAAGCATGATGTGTTAAAGTTTGGATTTTTTATGCTTAAACCAACTTGAAATTGATCTTTATGTTAATCAAGCTTTCATGATTCGTTGATTAAATTGCCTTTGTGTTAGAATGTGAGATCTATGGTTGAAGATGCTTGTTTGCTTAATTTAAAAATGGGAATTTAATTAATGGAGCAATTTTGATTTGAAAATGGGAGCTTTTGATAAAGGTTGTGTTTGCAAGTTGAATTTTTGGACATATTAAATGAGATTTGTTTAATTGTGGTAGTTAAGGTGTTTAAGAGCTAATTGAATATTGGACCTTAAATCTTGATTTCCAATTAAGCTAATCTCGATTTGGAAATGGGGTCTTAACTTAAAGTGAAGATTTTCTCAAATTGAAATTAGCTTGAAGATGATATGTAAGACACTTTGGGCTAATTTCAACTTTAAGGAAATTGAACTTAGATTTAAGACCTAATTTTTCGAATAGAGGTTAATTTGAAAGGAAATTGACAAATTTTTGGAATTATGATTGTCACTTGGTAAATTTAGGTCCTTGATTTGTATTGATGAGGTGTAAATTGTGTTGCTTTTTTTTTGAATTATCACTGATCATTTTGTTTAGTGTGTAGAAAGGTCCCCAGCAAGCCCAGTCCGGTCGATAAGTCTTTTTCTTTAGTTATCATTAATTTGTTAATTGGTCCAATCGGACCTTGGTTTGTAATAATTTAGTAAAGTAGAACTTAATTGCATGCATATCATACTTACTTGTACTTAAACTGTTGCATTACATGCTACCATTACATGTCCCGATTTATAAAGTGGTGTTTTTGACTATGACGGGCAAATCCCGGGTAAAGGTGCATGAGCACGACCTCTCGGGATTTCGCTTCGAGATCAAACAACTTTAACGAATATCCCCGGGGGGCCGGGCTAGGTTCATAGGGGTTGACTCGAGTAAACCCCTCTTTATTAATCAAATAATTAAAAAATACCAGTTCATGCATCATCTGCATTCATTTTCCTTCCCTTTGAGATTAAGTATAATCAAGAAAATACAAAAAAGATCATTTTTTCAAAAGCATTTTTCAAAAAGGCAAGTGTTCTCTTACTCAGTTTTCCAAAATGAATTAAAATTGGTAATCAAGTGTTTTAAGACTTAAATGGAGATTTTCAAATTCAAACCAGATTTAGTTTATCAATAAAAGATGGAAAAGGTTTTTTTTCAAAACAACAAGAAAAGAAGATTTTCACGCCATTTTTGGGGAGACTAAAATGGAAGTTTTCAAAGCAAAGTAAAAGACTTTAAGAAACAAAAATAAAAGGTTTTGACACAGCATTTTCAAAACCTCTCCCCGGTGCGGGAGATTCAACAAGAGAACAAACAGTGAAAGAGAATCGAGACAGAATTGATCGACGTTGTTCGATCATATTCTTCGAATTCTTGACATTGGTTTTAAAGAGATTTGTTTTTCCTTCATAACCCTTTCTAATAATAATCAAGATCAAGGATTAAAAGCAACCAATTTTTGTTTTCGACCCAGTAGATCTAGATAAAGTAGAGGTACCGTCACTTGACGGGCGACTCAGGGGTGCTAATCCTTCCCCGAGCGTAATCGACTCCCGAACCTAGATTTAGGTTATGAGACCAGACCTTAGGTTTAGTGGGTCCATTGCCAAGCTCTGGACCTTACTGGCTTAGGTGGCGTTTAGGTGACTAATCGCACCTTAGAAAAAAGAATAGTGGCGACTCCTTCATACCAAAGTCGTCTCGGCAGGGTTCTCCGGACCCGAATGTTTCGACAATATGCACTCATGTCATACATATTATATGTCACCTTGCTATGTTCATAATGCATTACACATTCGTCTTTTGCCGAGATGAAGGGCCTTTCAGATATGTACTCGGGTACGAATTTCTAGGAGCCCCTTCTAGACCAGACTCTTCCCTAAATACCCCCATAATGCGTGGGAAGGGTTTTTGGAGTTGACTTTGGCTTGTGTTAATGCATGTAATTAAAAATCAGTCTTTCATGCATTTTAATTGTCATTCATGTGAGTTAGCTAAATAAGAATCAGTAAACAGTCGTATTTTATGATGACGGGTGGTCCTCGCTCAGAGATTGAATTATTCCCGAGATACCCCCATAATGCGTGGGAAGGGTCTTGGGTTAATTTCAAGTATACCGTTGTTTACTAATCAAATAAATTAAAATATACCTTTGCATGCATCATTCCCTTATCATTGCATTAATCAGAATTTAGGTCAAAAATTGAAAAGTCAAATCCAAAAGATCAGTCTTGCCTTGTCGGTATTCCCAGTTAGCCCTTCCTCATCGGAAGGTGTTGTTTAAGTCTACTTTACCCAATTTGCCCTTCCCCACCGGAAGGTGTTGTTTAAATTCCCAGTTTGCCCTTTCTTATCGGAAGGTGTTGTTTAAGTATGCGTTACCCAGTTTGCCCTTCCCCACCGGAAGGTGTTGTTTAGATTCCCAGTTTGCCCTTCCTCATCGGAAGGTGTTCTTTAAGTCTGCTTTACCCAGTTTGCCATTCCCCACCGGAAGGTGTTGTTTAGATTTCCAGTTTGTCCTTCCTCATCGGAAGGTATTCTTTAAGTCTACTTTACCCAATTTGCCCTTCCCCACCAGAAGGTGTTGTTTAAATTCCCAGTTTGCCTTTCCTCATCGGAAAGTGTTGTTTAAGGCTGCTTTTCCCAGTTTGCCCTTCCCCACCGGAATGTGTTGTTTAGATTATCAGTTTGCCCTTCCCCATCGGAAGGTGTTGTTTAGATTACTAGTTTGCCCTTCCGCACCGGAGGGTGTTGTTTAGATTACTAGTTTGCCCTTCCCCACCGGAAAGTGTTGTTTAAATACCAGTTTGCCCTTCCCCACCGGAAGTTGTTATTTAGATTACGAGTTTGCCTTTCCCCACCGGAAGGTGTTGTTTAAGATTCTGAATTTGCCCTTCCCCACCAGAAGATCTAGTTTACGTTCCTAGTTTGCCCTTCCCCACCGTAAGGTTTTGTTTATTTTACCAGTTGGCCCTTCCTAACCGAAGATGTTGTTTGAATTCCCAGTATGCCCTTCCTCATCGGAAGGTGTTGTTCCTATTCCCTTCACGTCCTTCCTGGTACATGTCATATTTTCACATGATAAAAGGTTTCAATTTACTTGAAAAAAAAAAGAAAAATTAAAACATAAGACTAAGAACTAAATGCAACCTTTTTATTTTAGACCCACATTAGATCTAGTTAGACTTAGAGGTACCGTCTCTTGATGGGCATGCCGGGGGTGCTCATCCTTCCCCGGGCGTAATCGATTCCCGAACCTAGATTCAGGTGACAGGACCGGATCTATAGGTTTAGTGGGTCCTCATTAGACTGATTAGGTCAATTAGGTGACTGATCACACCTCGAAAATGATTAGTGGCGACTCCCTTTTTAAGTCGTTTCGGCAGGGTTCGTACCCCAGACCCGAATGTTTCGACAACTTGTTTTCCCTCTCTCGCGTTCTCAGATCTCTCTTCCCCTCTCTCAAGTCGGTGATCCCCGACTCCTCTCCTCTTAGCCTCTCAACAAGGTGTCCGCCTCACGCAAGGTCCACACCAACATACTCCCCTCGACACCGTGAGGCAGGAAGTGACAATCAACCTCTCCTCCTTCAACACCTCTAGGGTTTGCTTTCTTTACTTTTTCTTTTCTTATTATTTAGTTTTCTAGCTTTTACTAGTGGCCAACATGCCGCCAAAGGGTGATGAAGGAAAGTCAAGTCATGACATGCTAACCATACCTTTAGACCCTAATTCAAAGGTCCTACTGCAATATCTCACAGACACTGATCAGACCAAAATCATACATCTTTTTATGTTCATTTTCCTATGCTTTTTGGGTATTTTATTCTTGATTATGCCTTATATTGGTTATATTTGTGTTCATAGGTGTTGACAAGAAGAAAAGTACAAAATCACCAATTTTGTATCTTTTTTGGACCTTTTTGGATGATTTATGGTACAAGTATTTTCCATAGATATTTTGGATGAAGATTGGAACTATCAAGATTGTGGTTGAAGAGCTTGAAGAGTTAATTTTATGCTTATCAAAGTCATAAAGTTGATTTCTAAGAGTTTTGAAGGCAAAGGAGTAAAGATGAGTTCAAGGCAAGAAGACATGTCCAAGTACCGAGCCATGACACAGCCTACCTGGGTGATCAGACAAATCACATGGGTCCTCAGACAAACTATGTGGGCACCCAGGTGGAGTCGGGACACCGCCCAGCTGGGTCTTAAGGCAAACCAAATGGGTGCTCAAGGCAACCATGTGGGTGCCTAGGAGGAGTCGGGGCCCTTGTCCACGCGCACAAGTTCAGCAACTCAGCGTCACTTCCTCTTGAAGCCTCTTCAATACTTTCCAGATTTGGCGACAGTTTGGGAAAACAGCCAAAACATCTGATCCAGAGCTCCAAATCAGGTGTATGAATATGCGTTGGAAAGCTAACTCAGAGAACTATAACTTTCATGTTATGGTCGAAGCCCAGATCAAACGTTTCAATTGACCAAAATGCCCCTGAGTCTGCGGACAGAGTCTGTCCTGGGCCTGACTTGCGTTTTTGATGAATTTAGCCCATATAACCTATTTGGGTGAACTTGAAGACATGGAGAAGAGCCTAGAACGTCTTTAGGGTTAGCCTAAATCATTTAGAACTCTAAATTAAACCCTAGGCAGCCCCTATATATTCCTTTTTATCCTAGAACCCTAGCAACATCTTCTCTACAACTTTCTCTTCTTATTTTCTAGGTTTTGCGGTATAGAGAGGAGGCAGCCGCCTCCTCCCCTTATTCATCTCCTATTTTGTAAGTTTTCAATCTCTCATGGATTGGAGTTTCCAATCCATGAGAGGCTAAACCTTTATACTTCTTTTTCCTAGGTATTTTTGATCAATAAATTTATGGTGAGACTTTTGTTCTTAATAATTTGATTTTTTCTGTTTGAATATGTTTCTTATCCCTGTACTTCATCTTATGTGTTCATGTTTTGATGGATTTGGTGGCCAACTTATCTTGAAATTTATGAATGCTATGGTTAGATTGAAGTTAGCTTGAGTCAAGCTAAAATTGGTGCAAGTGACAATTGTTAATTCTAGGAGTCCTAGGTTCAATGGGATTATCAAACCTTGTTGAAATCTATAGGCCGAGATGGTAATAGATGTTGATGAGTTTGGTATTGGTTTATCATGCATGCGGAAAAGTAAATCTTAATGCTTGTTCTATGATTCTTCACAGGGTGATGGTTGATTAGAAACAATAGAAATTGGTTTTAGCGAGATGCGGACTAACTTTTATTAGCATGTTGGAGGGTTGAGTATTCCTCTCCTATACAAATTATTCAAGTGGAGTTGTTTATGATGTTAAGAGGATTACTTTATTCCAATGAAAATTGATGTCTATGTCTTAGGCTATATACCGATTTGGGGTAATTTATGATTCTTAATTGATTGCAATTTCAGTCAAATTCATGCTTTGTGTCTATGATCCATGATTTATTTGATCAAAATAATTACCTAGAGGAAAAGAAGTATGTTTTCAATTAATTGTTTTTCTCAATTTATTTTCCAAATCTTTTCTTTAGTCCTATTCAATTGTTTTCTAGTTTAGTTTAGTTATTTTGAAAAACCTATAAAAATCCCCTTTGGTAAGATTTTCTTTAGTATAATTTGGCTTTAATTTGTTTCCACCTTCTCTGTGGGATTCGACCCCTACTTGCCCTAGCTAATAGTTATAGGTTTGTGGGGATTTATCTTGTGGTTTGTTCAACGACCTATCAGACACCATGAATGAAATATCTTTGGCGGATGATCAGAGAATGCAGCAGCTTATGGGATCAATGGATCAGATGAATAGATCTCATGACCAACTTAAGGAGGCTAATGACTCTCTTAAGGAGCGAATGATGCAAGATCGAGAAAACATCATGGCTCAGATTGGTCTAGTTGAAGACAGACTCGGGGGGCAGATCCAACAAGTAGCCCAAGAACAAAGGCATGTTAATTTCCCTGCACTACTTCCTCCACCTGTGGCGCCAGTTAACAATAATGGTGCTAATCAAGTGCGAGTTGCATCCCAAGTTGATGTTGCTGGTAATAACAACTTACGACCTCCTAGAGATGGAGCAATAAGAGGTGAGAATGAAGCTGAACTCATCCCTGGACATCAAGAGGCTGCAGACAATGTCCCTGACAATGTTGAAAAGGAGGTCAACAATGTTGGACCTCGAGTTGTGGCCTATGTGCCACCTCACGTCAGAAACGACAATGGACAAGGCAATGGCGCAAGGAATGATCACCAATGCCATCCTGCTCCATGTCATCCACCTCAAGTTGCTGATATACAAGGTGCAGTCAATCAGAACCACATCAGGGAGATGATCGAAGACATGATTGGCCCAGCATAAAGAAGTGTTGGAAGGCCATCATTTCAGAAGCCTTATCCTGAGGAGTATGATAGACTCTATCCTCTCCCTCGAGGATACAAAGTTCTTGACTTCACAAGCTTCTTTGGAACTTCAAGTGAACAGACTACTCTAGAGCACATTGCTCGTTTCACTGTGCAATGTGGATAAGCTAACTCTGGTTACCACAAATTCAGTTTGTTTCCTAACTCTATCACAGGAGCGACTTTCACGTGGTACATCAACTTACGACCCAACTCATTAAGGACCTGGGAAGAGATTGAGAGATTGTTCCATACACAATTCTATAAAACTGAACCAGAGGTCTCCATGGCTGACTTGTGACGCCTCTATCAGAAGAAAGGGGAGTCAACTGAAGAGCACTTAGCTCGCTTCAGGAAGCTAAAGAACAGGTGTCGCACACCTCCATGAGATAGAATTTGTGCGCCTAGCTCAAAATGGACTTGACATAGAGCTTCGAAAGAAATTCGAAGGAGTTGACTTCAGAGACTTCTTTGAGATGTCAACCAAGGTGACAAGATATGATACTCTCCTACGAGAGGACAATGAACAAAGAAGTTCATCTTATGGAACTTACTATCAAGAGCCAAACTTTGAACTTGGAGTTGCTGAGGTTAAAGCTGATCAACCCATTGAGTGTCCATCTCTGATAAAGGCAGGAGTGTGACACCCTCAAACACAAGAGAGGTTTGCTGCTAATGTACCAGAGGCAAGCAGAGAAGAAACCTTACGATAGAAGCAGGACTTATTCATTCGACACCTCAAAAACAAATGAAGTATTTGACTTTTTGCACAAGTCTGGTATGATCAAGCTTCCTCCTGGACATGTCCTTCCTTCACCTGAGGACATCAAAGTAAGAGAGTACTGCAAGTACCATGACTCCTGGAGGCATCCAACCAACAATTGTACTGTATTCAAGAATATAGTACAAGAGAAGATAGAAAGAGGAATCTTGAAGTTCCCTGAAGCACCTAAAAAGGACATGTGAGTTGATAAGAATCCTTTCCCAGCACCTATACACATGGCCACATTCAACTTTCCAAAGGATGGACAGTTGGCTAGTAAGGAAGCTGAGAAAGATGAAACAACACCAAAGAGGACGACTTTGGTTACATGGGCTTCCTTGTCAGCCAACCCTAAACATGAAGGTAAGTTTCATCACCACTCTGCTAAGATCAAGAAGTTGGTTGATAAAACTAAGACTAAGACTCTGAGTCTTCATTCAGATCGGCCTTGGTATCCAAACACGGCTGCAGTGAGACTTAAAACACCAAGAAGGAGGCTGAAACTTTTCTCATTTGAAGATAAAGAAGAACCTGTAAAGCATCCTGATACTTCTTCAAAGAAAGAGGTTCGAAGGAAGTTGGAATTTTCATCAAAAACTCCACTCCAAAGGAGAAAAACAAAACAAAGTATGTTCCTAACTCGGGGGCAAACCAGAAGCTTCTCTCCCTCCTCATAAGCAAAGCAAAAGGGAATTTGGAGAGTCATCATCAAAGATGGTGCAACATTCCTCTCATCTGAACACATCTACTCCTCGCAAGGTGCATAAATCTTCCAAGCGAGAACATGAACAACAACCACAAGTCGAGCTTCATTCTAAGTCCTGCTCGAAGAGGACCATGCATGAAATTAGACCATGGTTAGATCATAAGAAGAAGGAATATCGCCATGCAGCTGTGAAGAAAGAGATGAAATTGCGAATTGACCATGAACAAGCAAGAATGGTCAAGCCACCATCAAACACGCAAAAGGGTGTGTGGCGAAGAGTTCAACATCCCAAGTATCCTGTTCAAAAGAAATAGAAAGACTTGGAGGAGACGTGAACTTCGAAGATGAGCAAAGGCTCAAAAAGAAGAAGAACTTGATGCCATGCAAGTTGATGATAGTGGATGTGAGCTTTCAAATGAGTCACCACCCATCAACGAAGTTGATACGGAGAAGATCATCTCTAAAGAAGCAAAGCTCAAGGAGAGAGCACTCAAGCTGGATAAAAAATAAGTTGAACTCCAAAATCGAAGACAAGCTCTAATTGACATAGTCTATGGTAATGAAGATTATTCTTGCCAAGAACTTGCTAAGAAGGGCGCCATCAACGAGGAGGCAGTTCTTGCTTACAGAAGACTACTCATGAGAGCACTTGCCTTAGAAGATGAAGATGAAGATGACTTCGAGGTCTGTAGTATTGATAATGACTCATACTACAAAAAATTTCCTTATGAGGCTCTATCAAGAAGACTTGAAGTTTGGCCACCACATGAGGCCACTCAAGACCTACTTCACATTGAAGAAGGCATGTCACCACGGCAAATATCAATTTTGCTTGAAAAAGCAAAATTAGATAAGGAGAGAAAAAAGTTTGAAGCTGAGAGGATCGAACATATCAAGGCTGAAAACATTCTCTTCGAAAGACAAGAAGCAATAGATGATGCTGCTCGACAACTTCTTCGAAGGATCATCATTGAAAAACTCAACATGAAAGCAGACAAGACCCCAGGAGATCCAATTGATAAGAAATGGACTCCCGATTGGGAGGGAAATGTCGTCGCCAACATTGAGGATGCCATACCAACTCCATCTTATCAAAACTTGTTATGTGATGAGAGCTTGGGAGAAATGCCTGACGCCATGAGTGAAGAACAGACCTTAGCTGCCGAAGACTTTGACAACAAATCTGCTGATCCAATGGCCTTTGGACAGTTCATCGTTAATCTCAACCATACTACCCTCACTCTTCCATGCACATTTACTGCTAGATTAAAGGAGCGAGTGGAACCATTTGAGCCACCCTCTTATCAAGTAATTGAAGATGTCATCGAGATCCCTCAAAAGGAAGACTGGGGGCCAACAACTCAGATGATGCTAAAGCCATAGTCTTCATCAAACCTGATGAGACTGCTACTTGCCACATCAAGCCTTTGTATATCAAAGCTCATATTGATGGCATCCCCATAAACAAGGTACTTGTTGATAATGGTGCAACGATGAATCTCATTCCCTATTAATCATTAAAGAAGCTTGGCAAGTGTACCGAAGACTTGATCAAGTCGGAAGTCACTGTGAGTGATTTCTCTGGCACCATAAAGAAGACAAGAGGCATACTGCCTGCTCAGCTGACCATTGGGTCGAAAACTTCCCTCTCTGCCTTTTTCGTGGTTGATTCTTCATCAACTTACAACATGCTACTTGGCAGAGATTAGATTCATTCCAATTGGTGTGTTCTGTCATCTTTACACCAACTCTTGAATGTCACTGAAGTTGAAGTGGTCAAAGCTGACAACAGACCATTCAAAGTTGAATCACATGCAGTTGACGTGAGGTTCTATGACGGAACCACTGGACCAATCAGATTCATGGGGCAGGATAAGTATGGCCGGCCATACCCCATCATCACCACTAGAGAAATCAAACAAAAAGCCTTGAAAGAGGTAATGGAAAATCTCGTGCGGCCTGATGATTTGATCCTTTTCAAGCTGTTTCCATGTGCTCCTATCATAGAAGAGATCCCATGAGTACACAGCCTAAAGAGGTTGTGTTGGCCAACGACATCTTTAAAAAGTTGTCGACTTTGGCCTTAGATATGAAACTTCAAAGCTTAGAGGACTCAGCCACCCCATTCGCTGATGCGACTTATTTGAAAACATACAAGATGAGATCACCATGGAAGAACTTGATCATGCTCCCATGAAACTTAATTATCTCAAGGCTGAAGTACAAGATACTTTACTCGAAGTGAATCTTGGCACCAAAGACAAGCCTAGGTCGACACACATAAGTCAATTGTTGGTCGAAGAAGACAAGCCACGTTTTGTAGCCTTGTTAAAGGAATACAAAGATTGTTTCGCATGGGACTATGACGAGATGCCAGGCTTAAGTCGTGACTTGGTGGAGCATCGTCTCCCAATCATTGAAGGATACCGTCCTTACCAACAACCTCCTAGAAGAATGGCTAATGATGTCATCCTTAAAGTTAAAGAAGAAGTTGAAAGGCTCCTTAAAGTAGGATTCGTCCGTACCGCAAGGTATGTAGAATGGATTTCAAACATAGTTCCTGTAGTTAAAAAGAACTGTAAAATCAGTGTGTGTGTTGACTTTCGTAACTTGAATTCAGCCACCCCTAAAGATGAATATCATATGCCTATTGCAGATATATTAGTAGATGGGGCCGCCCAACATCGAGTGTTATCCTTCATGGATGGACACAGTGGTTACAACCAGATCTACATAGCAGAGAAGGATGTTCCAAAGACAGCTTTTTGTTGTCCAGGTGCAATTGGCACTTTCGAATGGGTAGTCATGCCCTTTGGACTTAAAAATGCTGGTGCCATATTCCATGACATGATCGGAAAATTCATGGAGGTATACATAGATGATGTTGTGGTTAAGTCACATAATCACCTTGACCACATTGATCATCTAAGGCGCTCATTTGAAAGAATGAGACAACATGGTTTAAAAATGAATCCATTGAAGTGTGCTTTTGGTGTTTGGTGCAAATAACTTCCTTGGATTTTTAGTTTATCAACGAGGCATCGAGTTAGACCAAAACAAGGCAAGAGCCATCATACAAGCAAAGTCGCCGACCTCCAAGAAAGAGCTTCAACGTTTCCTTGGACAAGTGAATTTCCTACGAAGATCCATCTCCAACACTACTGGTAAAACTAAAGCTTTTAAACCATTGTTGAAGTTGAAGGACAAGGAAGAATTTCAATGGAATGACAAACACCAGGAAGCTTTCGAGGCTATCAAGAAGTATTTAGCTTCGCCTCATGTCTTAGTTCCTCCTAAGAAGGATAAAACCTTGTACTTGTATTTCTCAGCCACTGCATCTTCTATTGGATGTTTGTTGGCTCAGGGATTAGGAAAAGGAAAGGAACAAGCAGTGTACTATTTAAGTAGGACTCTTACTGATGTAGAAACCAGATATAGTCCTATTGAAAAGCTTTGTTTGTCACTTTACTTTGCAGCAATAAAACTTCAACATTACATGCTCTACTTTAATGTCTGTGTTATTGCCAAAACCGACATAATAAAATGCATGCTAACTCGGCCTCTCCTTAAAGGCCGATTTGGCAAATGATGCTTAGCACTTTCTGAGTTCAGCTTCAAGTATATACCTCAGAAGGCAGTGAAAGGGCAAGCTATTGCTGACTTCCTGGCCGACCTCCCTTGCCTGGACTTGGGTGAGGAGTTTGAAGATTTGAACTTAGTCATGGAAGTGTCTTTGATACCATGGGTACTTGAGTTTGACGGATCCACCACTACCAACTCAGCAGGTGCAGGAATTGTAGAGTTACTCAGGGAAATGCAGGTATCCACAGTACACATCAAAGGTGATTCTCTATTAGTGATCAACCAACTTACTAGAGAGTTCAATTGCACAAGTCCATCCTTGTTACCCTACTAGGCAGTGGCAGTGCAGTTGTTGGAGAAATTTGATGATGCACGAATAGAACACGTCCCAGGCATCGGAATGAAGCTGTGAATATTGTTGCACAGCTTGCATCTGGTCTTACATTCCAAGACGATATTTGGAAGAAGGTAGTGTATGTTGAAAGGAGGAGCATGCCTTCGACATTTACCAGGGACAATGTGTTTGAAGTATACAACATAGTACACAGGCTTGATGACTGGTGCCAACCATTCCTTGATTATCTTCAAAATCCATCAATAAGGGTTAGTAGAAGAATAAGGACTTTGGCTGTACATTACACTGTCTTAGCTG
Organism: Corchorus olitorius; assembly: GCA_001974825.2. NCBI lineage: Eukaryota > Viridiplantae > Streptophyta > Magnoliopsida > Malvales > Malvaceae > Corchorus > Corchorus olitorius. The sequence continues at coordinate 5,239 of AWUE01020015.1, read as the reverse complement.
ACGAGTTGTACCGAAAAGACTTAGACGGATCTTTGATGAGATGTCTAGACAATGAGGAAGCTAAGAAAGTCATCAAGGATGTGCCTGAAGGCTTGTGTGGTGCACATCAAGCTGGAAGAAAGATGAGATGGCTAATACGCCATCATGGCTTTTACTGGCCAACCTTCATGAAAGATTGCATGGAATTTGCCAAAGGTTGCCAAGCTTGTCAGAAGTATGGCCCTGTTTGGAGACTTCCATCAGAAGAGCTACACTCTATAATAAAGCCTTGGCCATTCAGGGGATGGGCAATTGACCTCATTGGAAAGATTTACCCACCGGCCAAGGAAGGTGTCTGCTTTATTATAGTTGCCACAGATTACTTCACCAAATGGGTGGAGGCAAAAGCTCTGAATGGCATAGCTCATAATGACATCAAGAAATTCATTAAGGAACACATCATCTATCGCTTTGGGATTCCAGAAACTCTCACTACTGATCAAGGTACTAACTTTGATGGTGAGATTACGAGGAGTCTAGAAAGAAAGTTTGGTCTAAAATTCACTAAGTCTACGCCATACTATGCACATGCTAATGGACAGGCCGAGTTGTAACAAAGTAATGATAGGCATCATAGAAAAGATGATAAAAGACAAACCCGGTAAATGGGAATTGGCATATTGAATGTCACAACGATCAAGCACTGGTGTGAGTGCATTCAGCCTAACATACGCTCATGATGCGATGGTTCCTATGGAACTTTTGGCTAAGTCGGCCAGAGTTGCATTTCAAAATAACTTGCAGTGGTATGACTACAATGTTGCCATGATTATTGAACTTGAAGACCTTGACTCTAAAAGGTTGGATGCTTTGAATCACCTACAAGCACAAAAGAAGAAGGCAAAAAGAAGTTATAACAAGAAACTTCGTCGACGAAGTTTTATCGAAGGCGAATTAGTATGGAAAGCTTTCTTGCCTATCGACTCTAAGAAACGTGGAAAGTGGTCTCCTAAGTGGGAATGATCATTTTGTATCAAGAAAGTACTTAATAATGGTGCTTACTGGATAAAAACTGAAGATGGTGAATCCCATAGAAAGTTTATCAATGGACGCTACCTGAAAAAGTACTATCCAACTACATGGGAGGCAAAGTCTGATCCGAATCCTGAATTTGACATGGAGGAGTTAGATGATGTGGCTATGACTCAACTCACAGCCATATGCTTTACCGAAGTGTATAATAAACTTACACGCTTCGTGGACTTAGCCGCCCCAAATGCGTTCTTGCACCTTTAAAATAAAACAAATTTTTTGTTACTTACTAAGTAGCAAAATTTCAAAATATTGTTGATCGGTCGTCAGCAAATCATAAAAGTAAAAATCCCAACAATTACTAACTAAAGATAGCTAGGGCAAGTAGGGGTCAATCCCACAGAGAGATAGGTTATTATTCTTTTTCTTAAAACAAACAAATAAAATAAAGAAGATTTTGAGAGTAAAATTAAATCAAATCAAACTAGTAATTAAAATTATCTACGAAAGTAATCAAGCAAATTAAAGAAAGCAATTAATCAAAAAGCAGAAGATAATTTGAGAAAATAATTAAGAAAACCCTCCAACATAGAATTAATATCCCTGTTGACAATAATAACATGGATCATTGATATCTAAAAATTATGAAAACAATGAATAGCTTGCTTGGAATTTAATCCTAAATTACCTTAATTATATAAAGCTCTTGATCCAGTGTGAATTATCCCTTTTATTTTTTAAACAATTACCTCTTGATCCAGTGTGATAATTACCAAGAATAAAGCATTAAGATCCAGTAATTTACAAGCACAATGGGCAATTAAAAATTGGTCAAAGATTCTTAAATCCCTTGGAAGGAAGATCCTTCGCTTCCAATTGCTACCAAACAATTAAATCCGAAGATCCTTCAAGATTTAATTTAGCTAATGCTACTTAATTTATCCAGAAAGTGCTAGCTTCAATCTATCAAAACAAGCAACATAGAATTCATACAGAGATATTAAGAAATACCTTATTAATTTTCATATAAAAGCACAAAATTTCACCATGATATAAGTCAAGAGATCAATTAAATTCTACATTGGAGAAAAGAAAAGGATTACTCACTCATGAATTGAGTGAGCATCCAAAGAAAAGAAGAAAAACTTATCTATGGATGGGAAGAAGAGGGGGCGGCGGCTCCTAGGCTTTTCTCCTCCAAATCTTCAACAATTCTTCAAAATAAAATCCCTAGACCTACATACATTAAAAACCTAGACCTAAGGTGGCTATTTATAGTGGAAATAACCCTAGAAAATCCAATTCTAAGTACAAAAAGAGTCTAGGACGTTTTTGAGTCTAACTTAGACTCTAAGTTAGATTAAAAGTCTTCCTAGAGTAGAATCCAAGTTAAAATAGGATCCTGGAATTTTTTGGAATCATGCAGGGACTTCGACATCGTTTTTCAGCTTGAATATGGCAGAAATGGGTCTTGGACTTCAAATGAAAGTTGTAGATCTCGGAGTCAGCTTTCCAACGCCTACTCACGGGCCTAAAACGGAGGTCTGAGCAGAAAGTTATGATTTTTCTACCGAGACTGCACTGAATCCTAATCCTGTTAGGACTAGAATCGGGAATTGGATATTTCCTTGAATATAGAAAGCACAAATTGGGACTTTAATTCCAATTATGGGCTTATATGGGCTGAGTATTTTCCCATATTAAATATCCAAAATTCCTTAGCTTCCGGGCTTCTTCATGGCTTGTCTTCAATCCTTCGCAATTAAAACTCCATTCTTCAATTCTTGCTTCTTGGAAATAATTCTTCAATGATCTTCAAATCTTCAAATTATCTTCAAAGCACGAACTTTGAATCTCCAAATCTATACTCAAAATTAATTTGCTCATATCTGTGTAAAAAGTCATCAAAATAGTTCCAAAAGTAGTGAAAATTATGAAATTATCAATTTCACATCTCATAAAGACTCAAAACACAAATATTAACAAAATGACATATATTTAAGCATAAATAGATCCAAAAACATAATAAAATAGTCATAAAAATAGGGTTGTTTTTGGCTCGATCATATTTTCCCCCACACTTGAACTTTGCTAGTCCCTTAGCAAATTAATGTGTAAGTTAATCAAAAACCAATTTTTCAAGAAATCAATTTGAATTCATACATACATCAAAGAATCAATTCAATCATGAAATCAAAATAACAAAGTATAATAATAATACTTAATCCAAAGATCAAGAAACAACAAGCATCATCATTCTTAAGTAGCCATAATTAAAGTAGCTTTAATCACTTACTATTCTTCACTTTCTATAACTACTTCTTTCTATAAGCTCATGTTTTCCTCTACTTCTCCATTACTCAAAAGATTGCAATGTCATAAATATAAATCAAGGGTCATTGTGGGTTATAATAGATTTTCAAAGGTAATTGTTCTTACAAAATTGAGGTTACTAACCTCGAAGTGTTCATGATTTGGGGTTACTAACTCCCATTTTTGAGGCTACTAGCACTCTAGAAGGACTCCTTTTATTTTTTCTAGAGGGACAATATTTCTGTAATTCCATGCCTCTTATCCTCTTTCCAAGGGTTACTAACTCCTTTTGTTTAAGAAAAGAGTGACAACAATGGATTAATTAATTTTTTTTTTACAGAAATACCTCTTCTCCTCTATCATGAAAACACTTCTTTTTATGAAAACAATTTTTTTTTACCGTTTTTATAGATAGTCCCCCACACTTATTCTTGACATATATCCATGGCATACTTTCTCAATCATAATTTCAATCAAGATTGAACACAAGTTCTAGAAATAAATAATCATATAAGCAATTAATGAATAAGATCATATCACAAACTTCAATTATACCTAATTCTAAGAAATCAAACAACATGCTATAACTCAATCAATAAATCAAACATTATTAAAATTCTAAGCATTCATCAATCATAATTAAATCAATTAATCAAAATATGCCTGAAAATTCAAAATTTTATCTTCAAAAATCAATTTTTCAAAAATTTTTGTCAAAAATTGGGAAAAATAAGATTAATCCAAAAACAATAAAATTCTATCCTAGGTTCTCATGCAAACAAGGACTATCATATGACTCAATTATTCAAGTAAAAACCCTATCAAGTATTCACCCCCCCACACTTAAAATTCACATTGTCCTCAATGTAAAAACAATTAAGCAAAGCATGCAAAATCATCTTACCAAAAATAAATAGTTAGGGTTGAAGAAAACATACCTGGGTGGCCTTGATGAAGATAATCACTCAATCATAAAAGACAATAGAAAATTAAAGTGATAGGAAAATAAAACTAGATAGTTTATTAATGAAACTTGAAAATTAAAGACATAAGATAAAGGAAATTGAAAATTAAAGCATAAATAACTAATCCTAAGATGCATAAAAAAAATAAATCTTAAAAACAAGAAACTTAAAACTAAACCTAAATTGGTTTATGAATAGCCTTATCCAATAAATTGAAGAGGTCATCCAAATTCCCAATTATATTATTAAAATCATTTCTTAAGCTAGTAATTTGATCACTAATTTGATTGCACCGAACAAGGAAAGGGTGAAGCTCTTCCTTTTCTTGATTAACCTCCTCTTCCTCTTCCTTATTCTCATCACTAGAAGCATCACTTGAAATATCTATTACCATAGTAGCAATTTTCTCTTGAACTTCTTGTAAAGAAACCTTTGGTGCAATAAGGGGTGATAATCGATCTGCTTTCTCTTCAAGGGTAGAAATAGAAGCAACTTGTTGAACCCTTGGTTGATTAGAAGATGAAGCAAAATTGGGATCATGGAACCTTTGAGGGAAAGGAACACAACTTATAGGGCGATATGGAGGCCTATAAGGTTTGACCCGATATCCTCCAAACCTTGGCATAGGGTTTGGCTTGCTCCATTGTTCAACTTGAGGTCTTATCCTTCCATTAAAATTCCTTGGTCCAGGAGGATAAGAAAATCGATTTCCATAAGGATGAAATCGATTCTTGAACTCTTGGATTGCTCTCTCCTTGGTTCTCATAACAGCATCATGGGACTTGTTAACCATATTCAAAAAGAAATTGATAAATCATCCTTGCTTTGAAACCGGGCTTAGTAGCAATCTCTTCCTTGGGTAGTGATGCTATCATGCTCAAAAGCTCATGACAATCTTGACGAAGAAAGCTTCCTTAGAAATTTTTCACCGAATTGGGAGGCTCCAATTT
>AWUE01020013.1:0-24768 GCA_001974825.2 Corchorus olitorius | reverse complement strand
ATGAGGATGAGAATGTTTCTTTCGGGATGCTTCGGAGTTCCGTGCATATGTCTCGAAAGAATTTTCAATAACCCAAGACTACGTGAATTGGTCTAATAATTTGATTTTTGCATTCATCATTTGCATACATGCATTAATTAGAGAAAAGACACAAAAAAGACCAAAACGATTTTTTTATTTATTAATTTAACTATTATCTATTTATTTACTATTTTATCCTTTTATTCATTAATTTAGCTATTATCTATTTATTTACTATTATCTATTTTTTTTACCTACCTATTTATCTAATTATCTATATACCTATTTATCTTTTTATTTATCTATTATTTTTACTTATTTATCTATTTATTTATTTATTTATCTATTACTTTTTTTATTTTAATATTTTTTAATAAGCAAGATTAGGATAAAATCAACCAATTACATTTTGATCCACATAGAATGTGGTTAGATTAATGGTACCGTCATTTGACGGGCGTCTCAGGGGTGCTAATCCTTCCCTGAACGCAATGGACTCCCGAACCTGGATTTAGGTTAGAAGATCGGACCAGTAGGTTTAGTTAGGGTTTTGCCAAGCATGAGACGTGACTAGGATTTAATGGTAAATAGGTGACTAATCACACCTAGAAATTGGTTAGTGGCGACTCTACTTATTCAAGTCGGAACGATAGGGTTCCCGGACCCGCACGTTACGACAACTTGAAATTAAAAGCCATAAGATAAAGGAAATTGAAAATTAAAGCATAAATTAAATAACTAATCCTAAGATGCATAAAAATAAATCTTAAATCTAAGAACTTAAAACTAAACCTAAATTGGTTTATGAATAGCCTTCTCCAATAAATTGAAGAGGTCATCCAAATTCCCAATTATATTATTAAAATCATCTCTTAAGCTAGTAATTTGGTTGCACCGAACAAGGAAAGGGTGAAGCTCTTCCCTTTTCTTGATTAACCTCCTCTTCCTCTTCCTTATTCTCATCACTAGAAGCATCACTTGAAATATCAGTTACCACAGTAGCAATTTTCTCTTGAACTTCTTGTAAAGGAGCCTTTGGTTCAATAGGGGGTGATAATCGATCTTCTTTCTCTTCAAGGGTAAAAATAGAAGCAACTTGTTGAACCCTTGGTTGATTAGAAGATGAAGCAAAGTTGGGATCATGGAACCTTTGGGGAAAAGGAGCACAACTTATAGGGCGATGTGGAGGCCTATAAGGTTTGACTCTATACCCTCCAATCCTTGGCATAGGGTTTGGCTTGCTCCATTGTTCAACTTTAGGTCTTAACCTTCTATTAAAATTCCTTGGCCCATGAGGATAAGGAAATCGATTCCCATAGGGATGGAATCGATTCTTGAACTCTTGCATAGCTCTCTCCTTGGATCTCATAACAGCTTCATGTGACTTGTTAACCTTATTCCAAAGAAATTGATAAATCATCCTAGCTTTGAAGCCGGTCTTAGTAGCAATTTCTTCCTTGGGTAGTGATGCTATCATGCTCAAAAGCTCATGACAATCTTGATGAAGAAAGCTTCCTTGAAATTTTTCACCAAATTGGGAGGCTCCAATTTGATAAAATTGTCTTCGAAAATTCTTGAATTGGACTTCAAAATCCATTGAAGTAAGCATCATTGACATCTTCAAGTGTTGGGGAAGACCTATCGAAATTCCTTGCTTGCCTTCTTGTCGACGATTTGCTTCCTCTTGGTCGATAAATTTTTCTTCCTTAGTCGACTTACTTGGCTTAAGTCGACAACTCTTAGTCGATAATTGCTTCCTTATTAGTCGACTATTTTTTTCCTTGAAGTCGACAACCTCAAGTCGACACTTGCTCCTTAAGTCGACAAGTCCTTTGTCGATTTTGCTCTCTCTTGTCGATACTTGCTTCTAATGTCGACTTGGCCTTGCTTCAAATATTGCTCCCAATCGAATTTTGCTTCAAATTTCACTTCTTATGTTGTGATGAATATAGGAGGGGTAGAGGTGCCTTCAAATAGTGATCCAATCCTATTCTTAAAAGGATTTAGTTAGAGTAAAATGTTAGAAACATACCTGGACTAGGAATCCATTGCCTTGTAGGAGTAGGTCATTTATCTCCTTGTGCAATTAGGTTTATAATCATACCTAAAATAGGTTTTCAAATTGCAAGGAATGAAAGGGAAAGCATCGGGCGGCAGCTTGGCACTTGCGGGCTGCCTTGTGCGTTGCGGGCTTGCTGTTGCGCTGCCTGGTATGCTGGTGCCGCTGGGGTGCTGAGGCGGCCTCGCGCGCTGGTGTGCTTGTGCAGCCACGCAGCAGCCTCGCGCTGCTTCTGTTGCGCTGCCATCAGGCCTGCTTTGCGCAGCCTAGTGCGCAGTTGCCTTGTGCCTGGCGTGCTTAGGCAGCAGCAGGTTGCCTTCCTTCGCGGCTCTCATGCAACAGCGGCAGTAAGATGCCCCGCGGAAGCAACCTTGTTGCGCTCCGCTGGAGGCACCTTGTCGCTGGGATAGGCGTCTCGCGGAGCAGTAACAGGCTTGCTCCGCAGCAACAGCTGGTTGCTGCTGTTAGCCTGGGCGCTGCTATCTCTGCTACTCGAGCTGCCTGGTGTGTTTGAACAAAGCCATAGGCACGCATGGCATAAACCATGGCCTCGGTGGTGGTTTGTCTCTCAATTTTTGGTGCATTCTCTCCTTGAAGACGAATTTTTCAATAAAGAAAAATTCATAATTTCCTATCAAACAAAAACTCAAAGAAAGATTAGTGTAAGAATTAAAAATAGAATTAAAATTAAATATGCAAAGAAATAAAATTGGGTTGCCTCCCAACAAGCGCTTGTTTAAAGTCATTAGCTCGACTCCTTTTCTTTTTCTTTGTTGCTCAAGTTGGAAGATAAACAGGATCTTCCAATTTAATTTCTTCAATCATCAGTGTTGGCAATGCTTCAAAATAAGGTTTGAGCCTTTGTCCATTGACCTTGTGCTGCTTCTGGTTACCTGGATCATCGATGATCACGGATCCATTAGGATACACTTGAATTACTTCAAATGGTCCATACCCATTTCGATCGTAGCTTTCTAGGAATTTCCTTCAATCGATTATTAAGGACTAAAACCTTTTGTCCTTCATAAAACGATCTTCGCAAAATTCCTTTGTCATGGATGGCTTTGGTCTTCTCCTTGTAGATCCTTGAATTCTCGTATGCTTCATTCCTTATTTCTTCAATCTCTTGTAACTGTAGCATCCTTCGAAATCCAGCTTTGTCAAAGTTGAGATTGCTTTGCTTTATTACGCACCATGCTTTATTCTCTAATTCCATAGGTAGATGGCATGGCTTACCAAACACAATTCAGTATGGGTACATACCAAGAGGTGTCTTATAAGCTGTACGATACGCCCATAAAGCATCTCCTAGTCTCATGCTCAGATCTCTTCTTTGAACATTGACTGTCTTCTCCAAAATCAACTTCACTTGACGATTTGATACCTCAGCTTGACCACTGGTTTGAGGATGATATGGAGTAGATACTCTATGTCTAACTCCATATTTTTCAACCAGTGCTTGCACAATTTTGTTACAAAAGTTAGTACCTCGATCACTGATGAGAGCTCTTGGAATGCCAAATCTATGAGGAATATTATTCTTCATAAATTTGACTACTGTGTTCGCATCATTCTTCAAGGTAGCTATGGCTTCAACCCATTTAGAAACATAATCCACAGCTAAAAGTATATAATGTTTTTTATCTGATGGAGGAAAAGGTCCCATAAAATCAATTCCCCATACATCGAAGACTTCAGTAACGAATATAGGATTTTGAGTCATTTGATTCCTTTTCGATATGTTTCCAGTTCTTTGACAGCGTGGACAGGTCTTGCACAACTCATGAGAGTCTTTAAAGATTGTAGGCCAATAAAACCCGCAATCTAAGACCTTTCTTGCAGTCTTCTGGTGTCCAAAGTGGCCTCTACATTCATTGTTATGGCAGAACTTCAGAACTGATTGAATCTCGTTATCCGGAATGCATCTTCTCATGACTTGATCAGAACCGTGTCTCCATAAATACGGATCGTCCCAAAGATAATACTTGGCATCACTGATGAGCTTGAATTTTTTTCCTTTGCTAAGATCTGAGGGTAAACGACGAGCGGCTAAGAAATTGACAATATCAGCATACCAGGGTGGTTGAGAAACGGGAAAAATTTCTTCAAAGGGTAATGCTTCGTTGATTGCAGTTTCTTCCTCCTTGCTTTCAATTCTGCTTAGATGATCAGCTACGACATTCTTTGCTCCCTTCTTATCGTTAATTTCGATATCAAATTCTTGAAATAACAAAAGTCATCGCATAAGCCTAGCTTTTACTTCTTTCTTTGACATTAGATATCTCAATGCAGCAAGGTCGGAGTAGATTATCACCTTGGATCCCAAGATATATGATCGAAACTTCTCCAAAGCAAAGACAACAGCTAGCATCTCTTTTTCGATGGTGGTGTAATTCTTCTGGGCAGCATCTAGAGTTCTTGAAGCATAGTAGATAACATGAGGCACTTTATCTACTCTCTGACCTAAAACAGCTCCAATGGCGACGTCACTTGCATCACACATGATCTCGAACGATAGTTTCCAATCCGGTGGCTTCACAATTGGAGTGGTGGTGAGGGCAGTCTTCAATTTGTCAAATGCTTCTTTGAGTCGTCTCCGAACTTGAACTCTACATCCTTCTGAAGTAATCTACACATCGGTGCTGAAATCTTCGAGAAGTCCTTGATGAATCTTCGATGAAAACTGGCATGGCCCAAGAATGAACGGATATCCTTCACACATGTCCTTGATGAATCTTCGATGAAAACCGGCACGTCAATCTTGGCTTTGTCGACTTGCATCCCTTGTTTAGATACCACATGGCCTAGAACAATGCCTTGTTCTGCCATGAAGTAGAATTTTTCAGCATTTAATACCACTTTGGTTTCAACACATCTTTTCAAGATTAGTTCCAAGTTATGTAGGCACTGATTGAAGTTATCTCCATGGACTGTGAAATCGTCCATAAAGACTTCCATCTTATCTCCCACATAATCTTGAAAGATGCTCATCATACACCTTTGAAAAGTCGCAGGTGCGTTGCATAAACCAAAAGGCATTCTTGTGTAAGCATAGGAACCAAAGGGGCAAGTAACAATGGTCTTCTTTTGGTCTTCAGGTGCTATTGGAATCTGGAAGTATCCTGAATATCCATCCAGAAAACAATAGTAGGCCTTTCATGCTAATCTCTCCAACATTTGGTCAATGAATGGTAGTGGAATATGATCCTTCCTTGTGGCAGAGTTTAACTTTCTGTAGTAGATGCATACTCTCCATCCATTCTGCAGTCTTTGAGGAACTAGCTCTCCTTCTTTGTTTTCTATGACAGTGAATCCGGACTTCTTTGGAACTACTTGGACAGGGTTGACCCATTTACTATCTGATATAGCATAAATGAGACCAGCTCCAAGTAATTTGAGAACTTCTTCCTTGAAGACTTCAGCGAGATTTGGGTTCAATCGTCTTTGTGGCTGTCGAACAGGTACTGCATCATCTTCAAGTCGGATTCGGTGCATGCACACAGTGGGACTTATCCTTTTAATGTCAGCTATGGTCCATCCAATGGCTTCTTTGTACTCCTTCAAAAGTCTAATTAGTTGTTCTTCTTGTAAATTATTTAATTTACTTGAAATTACAACAGGCAGAGTTTCTCTTTCTCCAAGGAAGACATGCTTAAGTCCTTCAGGAAGTGGCTTCAGCCTAACTTCAGGCGGCTGGATGATGGATGGCAAAGGTGTGGGTGTTGGCTCCAGGTTGATATAGGACACTGACTCTTTTTTTCCAAGAGTGCGCAATGACTTCAGATCCTTGATGGTTTCTGCTACCTCTTCTGACGTCTGGACTTCTGCTTCCTTGATTTCTTTTTCATATAGGCTCCTTGTAAGTACCAATTCAAGTTCATCTTCATGGTGAAGTGATTGAACTTGTTCAGAACAAACTTCAATGGCATCAATGGCACAGGTAGAATGAATCTCAGCAGGAAATTTCATGGCTTCATAAATATTGAATTCAATGAGTTTCCCATCAAATTCCATGCTGAGTTTTCCATCGTAGACTTCATATTTTGTTCTGGTTGTGGCAAGAAAAGGTCTTCCTAGCAGCAACGGCAAATGAGGTAGATAAAGGTCATCTTCACTCATCTTCAGGACATAGAAATCTGCAGGAAAAACAAAATCTCCAATATGCACTAAAACATCTTCAACTAAACCCTCGGGTTTAATGTTAGTTCTATCAGTAAATTGTATAGTCAGATCAGTTTAGTCATAGGTTCAATTTTCAATTGTGAATAGATAGAATAAGGCATGATGTTAATTGGAGATCCAAATTCACACATGGCCTTTTCTGTCTAATTCTTTCCTATATTACAAGGAATAGAAAAAGATCCTATATCATGACATTTATGATGCAATTTTCTCTGATATGCAGCAGATACATTCTCATTCATGCAAGCATATTTTTCAGAAAACTTACTCTAAGTCATGCATAATTCTTTGAGAAAATTCGCGTACCTGGGTTTTCTGACAACTTTATCAAGCAATGGAATATTTACTTTTATATTTCATAGTGAATTGAGTTGCATTGCAAATCTTTGAGGGAATGGTATTGGATCATACTTGTCTCGCATCTCTTCCATCCATTCTTCTTCTGATTGAGTTTGAGAAGCGTTTGCTGATGAAGTACGCTGATCCTTATTGTTTTTGGTCGAAATCTCCTCTTCACCTGGCAATTGAATGTTGGGCACAGCATCTGGTGGTGGTGCAGTAGAAAACGCAGGTGCAGGTGGTGGTAATTTAGAAGATGAAGATGGAATATCAGACAATTCTAGCTTTTGTTCATACCACTGTTGATTGCTTCCGATTGAATTGACTGCATAACCTTGTTGGGTCGAATTCAAGGGTGATTGGACGGATTGAGGTATGCATTGAAGTTCTCTTTGCATACTCAAAAACTGCGTGAACATCTTGGTCATAGTCTCTTGTTGATTTATCAAAAAAGCAATGGCCGAATTAACTTGGTCAAAACGGTCATTGATCCCTTGGAGAGATTCTGGTTCATGCTCGCTTGTTGAACTCCTTGGTGTCCTGAATTGATAGATATTGTCCGCCATCTTGTCTAATAGCTTCTTCGCCTCTTCAGGAGTTTTAAATCTTAAACCGCCTCCACTGGTGGCATCAATATTGGTTTTATCTGATTGAGATAACCCATCATAGAAGTTTTGGATTAAAAATCCTTCACTTAAGCCATGATATGGGCAACTCTCACATAGTTTGTTGTACCTTTCCCAATATTGGTACCACTTTTTGTCTTGTGATTGACAGCTAGCAGAGATCTTCTTTCTGACTTCAGATTTTCTTGAGTTTGGAAAATATCTTTCCAAGAATGCTTCTTGTAGTCTATTCCATGAGGTGATAGATTTCGGTGGTAGACCCCAGAACCATTCTCTTGCTTTTCCTTCCAAGGTGGATGGAAAAGTTCGCAGCTTCACTTGTTCTTCAGGCATTCCAGTGATCAAGGAACACTTGGTGTAGAAGGCTCGCAGATGCTCATGTGGGTTTTCATACTCTTCTCCATGGAAAACAGGTAGCAAACGGATTACTCCTGACTTCAATTGGTAGGACATATCCATGTCAGGATAATCAATGCAGAGGGGTTTCATCTCGCGTGCGAAATTCAACTCCCCTAGGGAACGTGTTTGCTCCATCGGATTTCCTACAAAACAAAGATGATCAAGTACAAATCAAATAGAAAAAGAAAAGAAAAAGAAAATAATAAACAATCTCCCCGGCAACGGCGCCAAAATTTATGATCGGTCGTCAGCAAATCATAAAAATAAAAATATCAACAATTACTAACTAAAGAGAGCTAGGGCAAGTAGGGGTCGATCCCACAGAGAGATAGGTTATTATTCTTGTTCTTAAAACAAACAAATAAAATAAAGAAAATTTTGAGAGTAAAATTAAATCAAATCAAATCAAATCAAACTAGTAATTAAAATTATCTAAGAAAGTAATCAAGCAAATTAAAGAAAGCAATCAATCAAAAAGCATAAGATAATTTGAGAAAATAATTAAGAAAACCCTCCAACATAGAATTAATATCCCTCTTGACAATAATAACACGAATCATTGATATCTAAAAATTATGAAAACAATCGATAGCTTGCCTGGAACTTAATCCTAAATTACCTTAATTAGATAAAGCTCTTGATCCAGTGTGAATTATCCCTTTTATTCTTCAAGCAATTACCTCTTGATCCAGTGTGATAATTACCAAGAATAAAGCATTAAGATACAAGAATTTACAAGCACAATGGGCAATTAAAAATTGGTCAAAGATTCTTAAATTCCTTGGAAGGAAGATCCTTCGCTTCCAATTGCTACCAAACAATTAAATCCGAAGATCCTTCAAGATTTAATTTAGCTAATGCTACTTAATTTATTAAGAAAGTGCTAGCTTCAATCTATCAAAACAAGCAACATAGAATTTATAGACTCTTTTCCTAGCTTCAACAATTCTTCAAAATAAAATCTCTAGATCTACATACATTAAAAACCTAGACCTAAGGTGGCTATTTATAATAGAAATAAACCTAGAAAATCCAATTCTAAGTAGGAAAAGAGTCTAGGACGTTTTTGAGTCTAACTTAGACTCTAAGTTAGATTAAATGTCTTCCTAGAGTAGAATCCAAGTTAAAATAGGATCCTGGAATTTTCTGGAATCATGCAGGGACTTCGACGTCGTTTTTGGGCTTGAAGATGGCAGAACTAGGTCTTGGACTTCAAAGGAAAGTTGTAGATCTCGGAGTTAGCTTTCCAACGCTTACTCACGGGCCTAAAACGGAGGTCTGAGTAGAAAGTTATGATTTTTCTACCGAGACTGCGCTTAATCCTAATCCTGTTAGGACTAGAATCGGGAATCTATGGGAATTGGATATTTCCTTGAATATAGGAAGCACAAATTGAGATTTTAATTCCAATTATGGGCTTATATGGGCTGAGTATTTTCCCATATTAAATATCCAAAATTCCTTAGCTTTCGGGCTTCTTCATGGCTTGTCTTCAATCCTTCGCAATTAAAGCTCCATTCTTCAATTCTTGCTTCTTGGAAATAATTCTTCAATGATCTTCAAATCTTCAAATTATCTTCAAAGCACGAACTTCGAAACTCCAAATCTATACTCAAAATTACTTTGCTCATATCTGTGTAAAAAATCATCAAAATAGCTCCAAAAGTAGTGAAAATTATCAAATTATCAATTTCACATCTCATAAAGACTCAAAACACAAATATTAACAAAATGACATATATTTAAGCATAAATAGATCCAAAAACATAATAAAATAGCCATAAAAATAGGGTTGTTTTTGACTCGATCAATTGCCACTAAGTATACTAAGTGTGGTAACATTAGTAGTAAAAAAGGAGAAAATTCCATTACTAAAATCATACATGTGTTGTGGAATTTAACTTTTTCAAAATTTGGCCTTAGTTAAAAGTGGAGGCCAAATTTTTCAAGGATTTTTTGATGATTATTGCCGAAATTCCTCTAAGTATTATTGGCAGTTTGACTTCAAAATAAAATCCTAAGTATATTAAATCTTTGTGGTTTTAGTCATAAGACCAACAGATTAATCTAACAAAGGATTTTGTTTAAGTTAGATGGCTAAAAATAATAAAGGTCACTAATATAAAAGTTGGCTAAAAGTTCATTCGCCACCAATTCAAAACAAAATTTAACTTGTTTGA
This sequence comes from Corchorus olitorius, assembly GCA_001974825.2. Classification (NCBI taxonomy): domain Eukaryota; kingdom Viridiplantae; phylum Streptophyta; class Magnoliopsida; order Malvales; family Malvaceae; genus Corchorus; species Corchorus olitorius. Next base: position 14,962 of record AWUE01020013.1, on the reverse strand, counting down.
AATTGAAAAGAAAAATCTTAAAGTCATAAGATCACTTGAGAAAAGTAAAATTATGGAAAGAAATAAAGTCCTAAGCTAGGATGTGAAAACTACTCATCCTTATCTGACACCTCAGCTTCTTCCTCTTCAACTTCAGCGAAGGGATCATCTCCGTTGAAGACTTCAAAGTAGTTAGGGATATTTCCTTTCCAAGTCTGAAAAATGTTCGTCAATTGCTCCAATTGAAAATAGTTGGTGCCCATTTCCTCATCTATCCCTTTGATATCAACCAGAGAAGCAGCAATCTCTTCAATCTGGTTGCACTTCTCTCTAGCGGCTTGCTCCCTGTTGGTCTCCTAAACAGTGAGTTCGCCTTCCACTTTGGCCATTTGGGCTTTGAGATTGTCCAAAAGTGTGTTGAGAAGCACTTCATGGTCAGTGGGAGTAGCCATCTCATGAAATTTCATAATCTCAAGTTCAAGCTCTCCTCTACGAGTCAGGTATTCGGCCTTAGTCAGATGAATTTGGGCCAATGCTTTGGAAGTGTGGTTGTATTCAGCAGCAAATACTTTGAAGAGAATGGGAAAGTCACGCCAAAATTGAACAACATGGGGATCAACTCTAGGAGAAGAGCATAAGATGTTAATAGCTCCTTGAATTGAATCCGCAGTCTCCTCCATAGCAGCATGTTTGGCATTGTTTAAGAAGATTTCAATATCTCCAATAGCCATCTCAAGCTCCAAATTTGAAGGAAGACTTTCCACTTTAGGAACTTTCAGAAGCGCGACAACAAGATCCTTAGAAACTGCAATAAATTAACAAAGTTGTTTATATACAATTTTGTTAAACAAGTTGGTAAAATTAATATTGTTACCACCTTAAAATTATTTCATAATTTTTATTTTGGCAAAAATATTAATCATGACTGCCAAGATTAATTACGATAATATTTTTAAGAAAAATCAAATTAATTTTTGGCCTAAAAAAATTAAGGTCGAAACCCTAAATTGCATGCCGCATAGATTGCAATTTTTGCAATCAAGGCCGCGACATGCTAGGGTTTAGGTTATTCATCAAATTTAGTTTCATACTTATGAAATTTAACCTAGTTTCATGTGCCTAAACCTGATCTCATACTAATTTTTGGTCAATTTTATCAATTGGGCCGAAAATGGTAAAGTTCCTAACCATAGGGGCTAAATTACAAGCCGCAAAAGTTGTAATTTTTGCAATTAGGGGCTGCGGCAAATTAGGGTTTGGAAATCATCAAATTAGATTTTCATACTTATGAATTAGAGCCTAATAACCCCTGATTTTTGGCTAAGTCAACTAATTAGGCCAAAATCGCAAAATCCTAATTGTAGAAACTAAGTAACTAGGCGCATAAGTTGTAAATGTTGCAGTTTAGGCCTCGACATGTTAGGGTTTCTTTATACACTAAAATTAGGTCTAATGCTTGACAATTACAACCTAATTTTATGACTTAGCCCCCTGAATTTTGGCCAATTTGATCAATTATGCCAAAAATTTACAAAAACCCTAAAACCCTAGGGACCAAATCGCATGCCGCCAAAATCTTAGCTAAATTTTGCAAAGTGAGCCGCGGCATGCTAGGGTTTCAATCCTTGTCCAATTAGGTTTGTTGTTCATCCAATCTTAACCTAATTTCATGAGGAAAGCATCTTATCCTAATCAATTTTGGCTAAATCGAAATCCTAAGCCAAATTGGATTTGTATTTTTGGCCAATTAAGGCCGAAATTGTTAGAATTAGGGTTTGGAATCCTAATCGACGCTACTAGCCCTATTCTCCACTAAATTAACATGATTTCATGCCATATGATCCATATTATATGCAGCAACATGTTAACCTAAAGATTTATGGCAAAAATCAATTCCTAGGCCGAAAATTACATGATTTTTGCTAGGGTTTTTTGCCAATTTCTTCATCAAATTAATTTGAATCCTAAATGAAATTATTCCTCAAAATTATAGCAGCTATATTGCTCAAAATTCATCATCAAAGTCGACACAAACACGGCTAAACTCCTAGGGTTAGCGGCATGGAAGAAAATTGATGAATTTAAATTCAAAAATTTAAATTTCATGAAGCAGTTACCTTGATTTGATGTTGATTCGGGATCAATCACCATGGATTTGAGTTTTGGCTTTGCTTGAGCCAAATTGGAGCTGCCGTCATGGGAGTTTGATCCAAATTGCTTGATCCTTGCCAAAGATTTGGAAGCCTCCAAGAACAAGGAGCTGCGGCTTGAATTGTTTGGCATGGAAGAGGACTTTGATTGATGATTTTTGTTGTTGAAACCTTGATCTTTGGAAGCCATTGAAGTTTGAAAAGTTGCTGAAATTTTCGGCTAAGTATGGTACCAAAGAGGGAGGTCGACGGTGCGGAAAATAAGAGGAAGATTTTGGCCCAAGACCAATTTCCTTATATACAAGCTCAAATCCTTTTAATTCAAGGACTTAAGCATGGGGGGGCATTGTTTATACCTTAATTTATAGTTGAGGGTAAATTGGTCTTCACATAAATAATATTAAGATGTGTGGTCAAGATTTGATTAAAAATCCTGATGAAACTTAGTTTCTGCACCACCCTAGTTCTGATAGAATTAGGAAAATCTAGTAATTAATTAATAAGGGCCGAAAATTATTAAATAAATAATAAATAATAATTATTTTCAGAATAATTATTATTAATTTTCCCTTGAATGCCGCCCCTGACTAAGGAAAGTGGTATGATAGGTGATGAGGAGGCAGTTTCCTTTAATGCTACTGTCATCTAGGAAGACAAGCAGTAAAAAAGGAAGTTGTATGCCATCATACCATGAGATGGAAAACATCTTATGGACTCACATAACAAAGCCCAAGTCGTCTCCCATGATGAGGAGAGGTCGCCCTGTCTTAGGAAAGCTGCTTCCTTCTTCAGGAAGAAGGAAGCAGAGAGCTAAAGTTTGTCAACAAGAAGAACGCCTATCTACGTGAAAGAGGCATGAGATTTTCAACCTCATACCTCCTCAACATAGTCGACCTAACATAATGAAGTAATCCCCTAGCCCTCTCCCTTCCCCCGGGAGGCAAAACTACAACTTTTGCATTTTGTTTAATTAATTAGGACAAAACGGTAAAATTTATTAATTGAGGAGGTTAGAGGCTACGATTTCAAAAAGGGAGCATAGCATGATGATCCTTGAGTCATGAAGATCATCTTGGTAAAATTTCACCTTATTCTGACATCAGTGGAAAAACTTATTCACGATTTTCAGTTAAGGACATTTTGGGGAGAGAAGCCAATTTCGTTATGAAAACATGGTGATTTTCGATTCAGTCTTTTCCTAATGTCATATTAGGTTAACTAGATCATGTTGGTGGAATTTTGGCTTATTTTGACTTCGTTTGCAACTTTTGCACTCTTTTCAGTTAAGGACACGTGGCTTTTACACCCCGGTTTAAGCCATTTTCTTAACTAAACATTATTTTTATAATTTGATGAGCTAAATATGACTAAGTATAGTCAATTTCGTGGCTTTGATGATAAAATTCCAAATCCTGATGTCCGAAGGCCACCTCGTAGTCAAATTAGTTGATTTCAACATAAAGGAAGCAACGGAGGCATGCAGAAGTGCGATAGGAAGAAGGGGAATCCGTCCATAATCCATCAGGAAGGAAAATTGCCTTCCTCCATCAAGAGGGAAGACACCCTGGATTTCCCTCTTCCTTCCTCCCAGCCTTTGGAAGCAATCAGAAGAAGAAGGAAGCTTCACTGAACATTCCTGGAAGCTATCATCACCTGAGGAGGAATTCGCCTTATTCAGCAAGTCAAGCCCATTAAATTCAAGGGCCATGCCGCCCCCTATATAAAGGGATCAACCCCAGAGCTTCAAACACGCTTCTACAGCTACACAAACCAGCTCTTGCAGCTACAAACTTGCTCCGCGCAAAAAACAAAGAGCCGTGCTTATTTTCTCTCAAAAGCTACGTGTTTTTTCTCTTGTTCATCACGAGTTCTTACTCGTTCTTCAATATTTTCTTGTTTCAATCTTGTCTCCGAACACCCAAACACTCTTTTAGTGTTATTTCCTTGTTTTAATCTTGTCTCCGGACATAAAAACACTGTACACTTGTTTCTCTCTCAGCAATAACAATCTGTTGTTATTTTTCTTTCAAATTCAATTGAAGAGATCTTGCAAACGCAAATTCAGGAAGACATGCTGTTGTGGATCCAATGATTTAAATGCTCTGGTGTGACTTTGATCCAGTCCCCACAAATCACTCTGATCTTTCAATCTGCTGTTCCGCGCACCAGTTCACGTTTTTACAACCTTTTTTGTGAATTCCAGCAAATTGACTGAACTGGCATAGCCTTATGCTGTCATAAAGTTTTTAATGCGAAAACTCCCAAAGAGATTTTCCCGCAACAAGTAGTATATATGAAAATTAAATACTATAAATAATAATTAATGTATGAAAATGTAAACAAATATTAAAAAAATAGAAAACCTTGAAGGATTAAATACAAGAGAAGAGAGTTCATATGTTAAAATATTAGCCTAAAAATTATGCCTAAGGGTATCAAATTAGAAAATTATGGGGGGGCCAAAATGAAATTTTGCAATCTATTTTTGTTTAACCAAACATCCAACTATGTAGCTCTCATGAGGGGAGGGGGGCCATGGCCCCTGCTGCCCCAGCTCTCCCTCCGCCACTGCCATGGTTGATAGGAACAAATGGATCAGAGAAGTATTTTCGATGAAGTGATGAAGACTTATATGATTTAATTGGAGGGGCATGGTCCTGGTAGGTTATTTCCAAATTAATTTTTGTTTAAGGATTGCCAAATTAATTTTTGTTTAAGGAGGAAATTTGTTAAACTGTTGAAATCATAACGGGTTGGGAGGAATGAAATGGAAGAGGAAAAATAAAATGGAAGGAAGAAGATCCTTCGAGGCTTGAGCTTTTGAAAAGACAATATGCAGAGTCTTCCATCGTAGAAAATATGGCCAATCCTACGACTGTAATTATTTTTCTTTTTGAAATACGACGAATGAAAAGGAAAAAAAATACTAATTAAATTAACCTAGTGATTTAAAACGGTTAAACTTAAATATATTTATTTTGAAGGGCTTCTAAGTTTTTATTATTATTCATTAACGAGGTGTCATTCTCTCATTCACTAACAGTGTATAGAATCTATACACTGATAGTGCATCAAATATAAACTCCAAATATATATTTATTTAAGTAGTCAAACTATCTCTATCAAATACACTAATTAAAAGAAAATGACTTAAGAATCTGGAAAATTTTAGAAATGACGACTGAAAGCAGGGAACGCTCTAGAGAGGAGGAAGATAATTTGACTCGCAGTACCAAAAAGATCAAGGGAAAGGGCTCTAGTTCTTCAGATGATCAACCTCGCCTATCTTTCAAGGAGGCAATGGTGGGGGCTAGTAGGAATTTTGATGAGTTGGGACAACTGGAGTCTGATGAAGGTTTGATCCATGTAACCACATATGGAGGTTGGCCCCGTATTTCCTTATCAGATAGATTCAAGACGCACATCCGTAGACAGTGGGAGAGGTGCATTATTGTTAAACTTCTAGGGAGATCCATTTCTTATAAGGTGCTTTACGAGAAAATTATGAAGTTATGGGATCCGAACGGAGAAGTTGGTCTGGTTGATCTTGGCATGGGATTTTACTTAGTTCGGTTTGCTTCAGCAGATGATCAGAGATTTGCTATGGAATAGGGACCTTGGGTCATATTTGGGCATTACCTGACTATGCATTCTTGGACACCAGATTTTAATCCTAGTACTGCAATTGTTGAATCTACAACTGTTTGGGTCCGATTTCCGGCTTTGCCTATTGAATATTACCATCCTCGAATCTTGATGGCTTTGGGGAATGTCGTTGGTAAGGCGGTGAGGGCGGATGTTAAGACCAAGCAGGCTGAACGGGGAAGATTTGCCAGAGTTTCAGTGGAGGTTAATTTTAATGAACCACTTGCCCAAAAAATTTATTTTGAAGATATATGGTTACAGGTTGAATATGAGGGCTTACCCATGATTTCTTACAACTGTGGGAGGCAAGGTCACAAAGTTGTCTGCACTTTTTTTCCTTCAGAAGAGGAGGGAGAGAAGCATAATGGTGTTGAAGAAACAACAATTGCGGAAAATGGAGGGAAGGTGCATCAAAAACAGGATAATGTGAATGCAGGGGATTTTGGCCCATGGATGATTGCAGTATCGCGTAAAACTAGGAAATCTTCTTAGGCAAATCCCTAAAATCGTGGAGATGCCAATCCTAATGATAGAATTAATCATGGCTCAAGATTTTCGGCTTTGGCTCCCATTAATTTAGGTGATGATGTTGACCTGAATTTGATGCAAGAGACGGAAGAAGTAGTGAAAGCATGGGCTACGGGTATTGGGGCTACTTATGTTCCAAGAGAAAATGCAAAGAAGGCCCAGAATAATTAAGTTTACAAATCGAAGTCTTCTACCCATAATCAGGTGCCATCAAGCTCGGCCCAGTCTAGGCCTGCTAGGAATCAGGTTTATATTGCCAAGCCGTCTCTACAAAAAGCTAATTTGCAGCAAGCTGATTATAGAGCTTCGGTTTCTGCTCAAGGTTTGGAGAATGAGAGGGAGGCTGATGATGGGATAACTCCGGATATTATGGAGGAGGAACCTGATTTTTTTAATAACGCGGCAGACTCTGATGTTAGAGTTTCAAATCCTTCAGATGATAAGGGTCAGACTATGGTGCCTAAAACACAAGATGTTAATGGGGAGATAATTTGGTCTCGGAAAAAATTTCTTATGCTTTTTCCCATGAGTCTAATCCTATGGAATAGTAGAGGAGCAGGTGGAAAATCCTTCTTGTGTCATGCTAAGGATTTGTTGCGTGTTCATCAACCGACATGCTTTGTTCTTGTTGAACCTAGAATTTCAGGTAATAGAGCAAGATGAGTTGCTCGAAGATTATTGTTTTCTAATTTTCATATTGCTAATCTAGTTGGATATGTAGGCGGTTTTTTGGTTTGTTGGGATAATAGATGCGTCAATATGGAAGTTATTTCTTCTTCGACTCATGTGGTGCATGCTATTTTCAGAAGAGCTAATGCCCCATATTTTTTGCTTTCAGCTCTTTATGCCAGCCCGGTACTTGAGATACGTCGGAATTTGTAGAAATCAATGGAGGATTTTGCAAGTAGTATTGAGCTTCCATGGCTGGTTGTGGGTGATTTCAATGATGTGTTAAATAGTAATGAGAAGTTTGGTGGAAATTTACCTTCTCTTAGGCGTTGTAATTCATTCAATAATATGCTCTCTTCTTGTGGATTAATTGATCTTGGTTTAAAGTCCCTTCGTTTACGTGATGTAATAAGAGATAGGGTGTTCATAAGGTACAGGAAAGATTAGATCGTGTCCTTTTGAAATGATGATTGGAGGTTTTTATTCCCTGAAGAATAAGTTCGACATTTGCCTCGGGTCCATTCTGATCATTGTCTAGTTTTTTTGCATTGTGAACCTAATATTCCGATGAACAATTCGAATCGTCCTTTTCTATTCCAAGTAATGTGGCTAATAGCAGATGGTTTTAAAGCCATGGTGCGTCTCTTGATCGGTCGTCAGCAAATCATAAAAATAAAAATCCCAACAATTACTAACTAAAGATAGTTAGGGCAAGTAGGGGTCGATCCCACAGAGAGAAAGGTTATTATTCTTTTTCTTAAAACAAAACAAATAAAATAAAGAAGATTTTGAGAGTAAAATTAAATCAAATCAAACTAACAATTAAGACTATCTAAGAAAATAATCAAGAAAATTAAAGAAAACAATTAATCAAAAAGCAGAAGATGAGTTGAGAAAATAAATAAAAGAAACCTCCAATATAGAATTAATATCCCTCTTGACAACAATACCATGAATCATTGATATCTAAAAATTATGAAAACAATGGATAGCTTGCTTGGAATTTAATCCTAAATTACCTTAATTAGATAAAGCTCTTGATCCAGTGTGAATTATCCCTTTTATTCTTTAAACAATTACCTCTTGATCCAGTGTGATAATTACTCTAGAATAAAGCATTAAGATCTAGTAATTTACAAGCACAATGAGCAATTAAAAATTGCTCAAAGATTCTTAAATCCCTTGGAAGGAAGATCCTTCGCTTCCAATTGCTACCAAACAATTAAATCTGAAGATCCTTCAAGATTTAATTTAGCTAATCCTACTTAATTTATCAAGAAAGTGCTAGCTTCAATCTATCAAAACAAGCAACATAGAATTCATGCAGAGATATTAAGAAATACCCAATTAATTTTCATATAAAAGTACAAAATCTCACCATGATATAAGTCAAGAGATCAATTAAATTCTACATTGGAGAAAAGAAAATGATTACTCACTCATGAATTAAGTGAGCATCCAAAGAAAAGAAGAAAAACTTATCTATGGATGGGAAGAAGAGGGGGCGACGGCTCCTAGGGCAAAACTCCTCCAAATCTTCAACAATTCTTCAAAATAAAATCTCTAGATCTACATACATCAACAACCTAGACCTAAGGTGGCTATTTATAGTAGAAATATCCCTAGAAAATCCAATCCTAACTTGGAAAGGGGTCTAAGTCGGTTTTGGGTCTAACTTAGAGTCTAAGTTAGAATAAAAATCATCCTAGAGTAGAATCCAAGTTAAAATAGGATCCTGAAATTTTGCTGAATTCGTGTAGGGATTTCGACGGCATTTTTGGACTTGAAACCGGCAGAACTGGGTCTTGGATTTCAAAGGAAAGTTGTAGATCTCGGCGTTAGCTTTCCAAAGAGTACTCATGGGCTTCAAACAGGGGTCTGAGCAGAAAGTTATGATTTTTCTACCAAAACTGCGCCTGAATCCTAATCCTGTTAGGACCAGAATCGGGAATCTACGGGATTTTGGATATTTCCTTGAATTTAGGAGTCATTAATTGAGATTTTAATTCCAATTAATTATTATATGGGCTGAGTATTTTCCCATATTAAATATCCAAAATTTCTTAGCTTCCAGGCTTCTTCATGGCTTGTCTTCAATCCTTCGCAATTAAAGCTTCATTCTTCAATTCTTGCTCTTGAAATTATTCTTCAATGGTCTTCAAATCTTCAAATAGTCTTCAATAAGTCTTCAAACACGAACTTCGAACCTCCAAATCAATACTCAAAATTAATTTGCTCATATCTGTGTAAAAAGTCATCAAAATAGCTCCAAAAGTAGTGAAAATTATCAATTTATCAATTTCACATCTCATAAAGACTCAAATCACAAATATTAACAAAATAACATATATTTAAGCATAAATAGATCCAAAAACATAATAAAATAGCCATAAAAATAGGGTTGTTTTTGGCTCGATCATATTTTCCCCCACACTTGAACTTTGCTAGTCCCTTAGCAAATCAATGCGTAAGTTAATCAAAAACCAATTTTTCAAGAAATCAATTTGAATTCATACATACATCAAAGAATTAATTCAATCATGAAATCAAAATAACAAAGAATAATAATAATACTCAATCCAAAGATCAAGAAACAACAAGCTTCATCATTCTTAAGTAGCCATAATCAAAGTAGGTTTAATCACTTACCATTTTTCACTTCCTATAACTACTTCTTTCTATAAGCTCATGTTTTCCTCTCTTTCTCCACTACTCAAAAGATTGCAATGTCATATATATAAATCAAGGGTCATTGTGGGTTATAATAGATTTTCAAGGGTAATTGTTTTTAGAAAATTGAGGTTACTAACCTCGAAGTGTTAATGATTTGGGGTTACTAACTCCCATTTTTGAGGCTACTAGCACTCTAGAAGGACTCCATTATTTTTTCAGAGGGACAATATTTCTGCAATTTCATGCCTCTTATCCTCTTTCCAAGGGTTACTAACTCCTTTTGTTTAAGAAAAGAGTGACAACAATGGATTGATTTTTTTTTAATTTACAGAAATACCTCTTCTCCTCTATCATGAAATCACTTCTTTTTATGAAAACAATTTTTTTTTTATTTACCCTTTATAGAGATAGTCCCCCACACTTATTCTTGACATATATCAATGGCATACTTTCTCAATCATAATTTCAGTCAAGATTGAACACAAGTTCTAGAAATAGATAATCATGTAAGCAATTAATGAATAAGATCATATCACAGACTTCAATTATATCTAATTCTAAGAAATCAAACAACATGCTATAACTCAATCAATAAATCAAACATTATTAAAATTCTAAGCATTCATCAATCATAATCAAATCAATTAATCAAAATATGCTTGAAAATTCGAAATTTTATCTTCAAAAATCAATTTTTTCGAAAATTATGTCAAAAATTGGGGAAAATAAGATTAATCCAAAAACAATCAAATTCTATCCTAGGTTCACATGCAAACAAGGACTATCATATGACTCAATTATTCAAGTAAAAACCCTATCAAGTATTCACCCCCCCACACTTAAATTAAGAGTTAGGGTTCAAGAAAACATACTTGGGGGGCCTCGATGAAGATAATTACTCAATCATAAAAGACAATAGAAAATTAAAGTGATAGGAAAATAAAACTAGATAGTTTATTAATGAAACTTGAAAATTAAAGACATAAGAAAAAGGAAATTGAAAATTAAAGCATAAATAACTAATCCTAAGATGCATAAATCTTAAAAACAAGAAACTTAAAACTAAACCTAAATTGGTTTATGAATAGCCTTCTCCAATAAATTGAAGAGGTCATCCAAATTCCCAATTATATTATTAAAATCATCTCTTAAACTAGTAATTTGATCACTAATTTGATTGCACCGAACAAGGAAAGGGTGAAGCTCCTTCTTTTCTTGATTAACCTCCTCTTCCTCTTCCTTATTTTCATCACTAGAAGCATCACTTAAAATATCTATTACCACAGTAGCAATTTTCTCTTGAACTTCTTGTAAAGAAACCTTTGGTGCAATAGGGGGTGATAATCGATCTGCTTTCTCTTCAAGGGTAGAAATAGAAGCAACTTGTTGAACCCTTGGTTGATTAGAAGATGAAGCAAAATTGGGATCATGGAACCTTTGAGGGAAAGGAACACAACTTATAGGGCGGTATGGAGGCCTATAAGGTTTGACTCGATACCCTCCAAACGTTGGCATAGGGTTTGGCTTGCTCCATTGTTCAACTTGAGGTCTTATCCTTCCATTAAAATTCCTTGGTCCATGAGGATAAGAAAACCGATTTCCATAAGGATGAAATCGATTCTTGAACTCTTGGATTGCTCTCTCCTTGGATCTCATAACAGCATCATGGGATTTGTTAACCGTATTCAAAAGAAATTGATAAATCATCCTTGCTTTGAAACCGGGTTTAGTAGCAATCTCTTCCTTGGGTAGTGATGCTATCATGCTCAAAAGCTCATGACAATCTTGACGAAGGAAGCTTCCTTGAAATTTTTCACCAAATTGGGAGGCTCCAATTTGATAAAATTGTCTCTTAAAATTCTTGAATTGGACTTCAAAATCCATGGAAGTAAGCAACATTGACATCCTCAAAAATTTGGGGAAGATCGAAATTTCCTTGCTTTCCTTATTGTCGATGAAGTGCTTCTTCTTGAATCGAAAATTTGCTTTCTTAGTCGGCTATTCTCTTCTTTAATCGACACTTGCTGCCCTTGAAGTCAATAAATTCTTCTCCACTTATCGATTTGCTTGCTGCACTTATTCAACTTATGTGGCTTTAGTCGACAAGTTTAAGTCGACACTTGCTTGTTGATATTTGCGCCCTTTAGTCGACAAATCCTTTGTCGACAACCATACCTCTTTTTCGACTTGGCTTGCTTCGACGATTGCTCCCAATCCGAACTTTGCTTCTAATTTGTGCTTCTTAATTGTGATGAATATAGGAGGGGTAGAGGTGCTTTTATAGTGATCAAGTCCTAGGCTTAAAAGGTTTTAGATAGAGTAAAACGTTAGAGACATACCTTGACTAGGAATTATTTACCTTGTAGGAGGAGGTCATCTTTTTCCTTGGGCAATTTGGACTTGTAATCCTAACTAAAATAGGACTTAAAATTGCAGGGAATGAGAAAGAAAACTGGCATCCTCACGGGTTGGAACTTGGCACTTGCAGGCTGCCCTATTACTCGGAAGCAAGCGGGCTGCTCGATATACCGCCTGGTGTGCGTAGGCAGCAGCAAGCTGCCTTGCTTGCCTAGCATCACGCAGCAGCTATCGCTGCTGTTGAGGCCTCGGTTGCTGCTTGCAGTAGCAACAGCAGCTACCTTGCGGAAGCAACTTTGTTGCGCTCCGCTGGAGGCAGCAGCTAGTTGTTGCTGATGGCGCTGCCATCGGTCTTCTGGCTGGGGCGCTTCGGCGCTGCCATTAGGCCTGCCTTGCGCGGCCTGGTGCCTGAGCCTTGCTTGCTCGGCGCTGAAGTGTTGGGGCGATATGGCGGAGTGACGTTGTGCTGGTTGCTTGCTTCAGGTTGCTTGCAACAACACCATGATGCAACATGGTCATGTTGCACATGCTCCATCCTGATGAATTTTTTTTTTTCAATGAAGAAAAATTCCTTAATTCCTATCAAGCAAAATCAAAGAAAAATTAGTATATAAATTAAAAATAATAATAAAATTAAAATGATAATTAAATATGCAAAGAAATTAAAATTGGGTTGCCTCCCAACAAGCGCTTGTTTAAAGTCATTAGCTCGACTCCTTTTCTTATTTTTTGTAGCTCAAATTGGAAGATAGATGGGATCTTCTAATTTAATTTCTTCAATCATCATTGTTGGCAATGCTCCAAAATACGGTTTGAGCCTTTGTCCGTTGACCTTGTACTGCTTCTGGTTACTTGGATTTTCGATGATCACTGATCCATTAGGATATACTTGAATTACTTCAAATGGTCCATACCATCTCGATCGGAGCTTCCCAGGATTTTCCTTCAATCGATTATTAAGAACTAAAACCTTTTGTCCTTCATGGAACGATCTTCGCAAAATTCCTTTGTCATGGATGGCTTTGGTCTTCTCCTTGTAGATCCTTGAATTCTCGTATGCTTCATTCCTATTTCTTCAAGCTCTTGTAATTGCAGCATCCTTCGAATTCCAGCTTTGTCGAAGTTGAGATTGCATTGCTTTATTGCCCACCATGCTTTATGCTCTAATTCCACAGGTAGATGGCATGGTTTGCCAAACACAATTCGGTATGGGGACATACCAAGAGGTGTCTTATAAGCTGTACGATAGGCCCATAAAGCATCTCCTAGTCTCATGCTCCAATCTTTTCTTTGAACATTAATTGTCTTCTCCAAAATCAGCTTCACTTGGCGATTTGATACTTCAGCTTGACCACTGGTTTGAGGATGATATGAAGTGGATACTCGATGTCGAACTCCATATTTTTCAACTAGTGCTTGGACAATCCTGTTGCAGAAGTGAGTACCGCGATCACTGATGAGGGCTCTTGGAATGCCAAATCTATGAAGAATATTGTTTTTCATAAATTTGACTACTGTCTTTGCATCATTCTTCTCGGTAGCTATGGCTTCAACCCATTTAGAAACATAATCTACAGCTAAGAGTATATAATACTTCTTATCTGATGGAGGAAAAGGTCCCATGAAATCAATTCCCCATACATCGAAGACTTCAGCAACGAATATAGGGTTTTGAGTCATTTGATTCCTTTTCGATATGCTTCCCGTTCTTTGACAGCGTGGACAGGTCTTGCAATACTCATAAGAGTCTTTAAAAATTGAAGGCCAATAAAATCCGCAATCTAAGACCTTTCTTGCAGTCTTCTGGTGTCCAAAGTGGCCTCCGCATTCATTGTTATGGCAGAACTTCAGAACTGATTGAATCTCGTTATCCGGAATGCATCTTCTCATGACTTGATCGAATTGTGTCTCCATAAATACCGATCATCCCAAAGATAATACTTGGTATCACTGATGAACTTCAATTTCTTTCCTTTGCTAAGATCAGAGGGTAAACGACGAGCAACTAAGAAATTGACTATATCAGCATACCAGGGTAGATAAGAAACGGCAAAAATTTCTTCAAAGGGTAGTGCTTCGTTGATTGCAGTTTCTTCCTCCTTGCTTTCAATTCTGCTTAGATGATCAGCTACGACGTTCTCTGCTCCCTTCTTATCCCTTAATTTCGATATCAAATTCTTGAATAACAAAATCCATCGCATAAGCCTAGCTTTTGCTTCTTTCTTTGACATTAGATATCTCAATGCAGCATGGTCGGAGTAGATTATCACCTTGGATCCCAAAATATATGGCCGAAACTTCTCCAAAGCAAAGACAACGGCTAGCATCTCTTTTTCGGTGGTGGTGTAGTTCTTCTGGGCAGCATCTAGAGTTCTTGAAGCGTAGTAGATAACATGAGGCACTTTATCTACTCTTTGACCTAAAACAGCTCCAATGGCGACATCACTTGCATCACACATGATCTCGAACGGTAGTTTCCAATCCGGTGGCTTCACAATTGGAGTAGTGGTGAGGGCAGTCTTCAATTTGTCAAATGCTTCCTTGCAATCGTCTCCGAACTTGAACTCTACATCCTTCTGAAGTAATCTACACACCGGTGCTGAAATCTTCGAGAAGTCTTTGATGAATCTTCGATAGAAACCGGCATGGCCCAAGAATGATCGGATATCCTTGACACATGTTGGATATGGCAGGTTCTGAACAACGTCAATCTTGGCTTTGTCAACTTGCATCCCTTGTTTAGATACCACATGGCCTAGAACAATGCCTTGTTCTGCCATGAAGTGGCATTTTTCAGCATTTAATACCAATTTGGTTTCAACACACCTTTTCAAGATTAATTCCAAGTTATGCAGGCATTGATTGAAGTTATCTCCATAGACTGTGAAATCGTCCATAAAGACTTCCATATTTTCTCCCACATAATCTTGAAAGATGCTCATCATACACCTTTGAAAAGC
>AWUE01020011.1:0-14507 GCA_001974825.2 Corchorus olitorius | reverse complement strand
ATCGGATTTTATCTGATTTTTGTATGGTTTTATTTATTAAGCATGTGTGAAAAAACTAATTAATTAGTTGATCTTAGTGCTTTGTTGCTTGGTGAATCTTTAAGCCTTAACCGGTAATTGATTTGTTAAGTTAGCAATAAGGGTAATTTAAGCCTTAACCGGTAATCTTATCTAAATAGCATGTTAGGTTTTTCCTAGACCAGTTATCATCAAGGATTTAATATTGAATTCATCTTTTAAATCAAGGACCCATATTCAATTTGATTGTTTTCTACCATTGGAGAAGAAGTATGCTTTAATTATTGTTTTCTTTCTTATCTGCTATAGTCGTAGATTTAATTTACTTTGCTTTGTTTTCTAGTATAATTGTTTTTTGTTTAATTGCTTTCTTTCAACCTCTGTTTTCTGTGTTTTGTTTTGAGAGATTTTAAGGATTGTATCTTAGGATAAAGTCTACACCCTTCTCTGTGGGATCGACCCCTACTTGCCCTATCTACTATAGTTAGGATTTTGTGGGGAATTATTTTTATGATTGCCCGTCAAGTGACGATACCTCCAAGCCAAACTAAATCTAATTATGGGTCAATAACAAATGGTTGCTTTTAGTATGCTTTTAAAGAAAATGGTAATTTTGGTTTTTCTCTTTTCTGGTCATATTAATCCCTAGAAAGGAAACTACGAATACTTGATGATGCATGAATTAGTAAATTTTATTTTATCAATAAACAACAGTATACTTGAAATTAACCCGAGACCCTTCCCACGCATTATGGGGGTATCTCGAGAATAACTCAGTCTCGGAGCGGGTACCAAGAATTCGGGGACCAAGAATTCGTACCCGAGTACTGACTTGGTACCCACCCGTCATCGTAAAAAACGATTGTTTACTGATTCTTATTTGGGCTAACTCGCATGGATGACATTAAAAATGCATGAAAGATCATTTTTTTTATTTATATGCATTAACACAAGTCTACCAGAAATCAATTTCATAAACCCTTCCAACGCATTATGGGGGTATTCACGGAAGAGACCGGTCTAGAAGGGACTCCTAGAAATTTGTACCCGAGTACATTTATCCGAAAGGCCCTTCATCTCGGTAAAAGACAAATGTTAATACATTTTAAGCATAATTAAAGTGACATACAATATACATGATATGGATGCATGATTATTCATTAATTTACCACTAATTACTAATTATTACAAATTCAAAGGCTTTAATAGAACCCCAAAAAAAATCTAAAGAATAATAGACTTAGAGAAAGTGGAAGCCTAAAGGTCAAATTGGACGGTTAGGGGACATTTCTGCACATAAAGTAAGCAATTAGCAACATTCAGGGTTCAAATAGCACAAATTAAATGTCAAAGATGTGAATTAAGCACTCAATTGCACAATCATAACATCAATTTCGAAAATCAAGGAATAAATTGCATCCCAAAATAAATAAAATCCCTAAAGTAGAGGCCGAATTGCATTTAATCAAGCAATAGAAATCAAATTAGGGACAAGGCCGCACAAATTAAAAGATAAAAACCTAAATCAGGTGTGAATTTGAACTAAACACAAATAATGTCCTAAATCAGGGACCATGCTGAAAACGGGAAGAAAGTGGTGTCTTTATGTGAACTAAATTGAAAATTCCAGGCACTTAATTTAGCTCAAACACAAGTATAGATTTTAAAATGCACTAAAATACAATTTACCATGAACTAAAACCATTTCCCTTAGTTTAATATAAACTTAAAAGAAAATTAGCTTTTTATAGCCAAGCTTTGATTCATAAACTAAAATTAATTCCAAGAGATTCACTAATCCCTCCATGAGTTGACCTTTAGTTCTAAGAAATGAAATCCTTAATTTTAAAGTCTAGATTTTTTAAAATAAAAATTAGCTCAATATGACATGAAAATCATTTAGTAAGCTAATTCCCATTTTAAAAATTTAAGGTTTAAATCAAAAGCTTCATTTTTATACTCAAGATCAATTCAAAAGTGACCATGAATCTAACTTTGAATCAACCATGTTCAAAAATCAAAACTTGAAAATAAAAAACTAGATTTTTCTTTTAAATTTAAGTTAAAATCCAAAGGAAATGATGATACCTAAACTCTAATCATCCTTTATTCCTTTCATTACATTATGACCAATAAAAATCTTAGCTTTAGCATGGAAACATCAATTTAAGCCTTTTAAAACCTAATTTCTTTATCAAAACAACCATTAAAGCTTAAAAAGATAATCATAAATCAAATCCATCATGTTTACTTAAGTAAAAATCATACATTTTCAAAAAGCAAATAAACTTTGAGCACAATCAACATTTAAATTAACAAGTTACCATCATATCTTCATAAACACACATAAACTCACTAGAAAATGATCCATTCAATCACAAAATTAGAAGCAAAGCAACAAAGCATCAAACAAATAGGCCCCTAATCGCACAAAATCAAAGCAAGAGGGACTCAATTGAAGCAATTTACAAAGAATGCTCACCTAAACGCTACCGTTTCACTCAAACTCGACCTTTAAACGACAAGGTTTTTTCTTTTTTCGCTATCTTCCTCTTCCCCGACCCAAACTTCTTCTTCCTTTCACTCAAACCCTAGATCTCTAGCAACCCGCCGCCTGCAACACTCTCCAACCTCACCCGAAATCCTAGATTCGAACAGATCTACTCACTAAATCCACAAACCACAAACCACAGTTGAAAACCCCTCGAAAAAAAACAAGAAAAAACTTTCAAACCGTATGAACTCAAGATTGAAGAGGCAAAGCGTTGCTTGAGCCAACTCGGGCTCTTCAATCGCTACCAGGCACCCTTTTCCAATCTTGTTCTCCTTTTCTTTCGAGTTCAAAGAGAGAAGTCAGAGAAAGAATTTTTGAAACCCTAGATTTTCAGTTGCTTTCTCTCTGCCCCCAACCCCTAAATCTGTATTCTTCCCCTCTATTTAAAGCAAGTGCCTTCTCCATTCATCCCCCTTTCCATTCGTTTTTTTTAACTTCTTCTTCTACCTTTTTTTCTGTTAGAGGTCATGTGGGAATTGCGATATTTGGGGATAGGCATGGTGAGCTGTCCAGCAGCTTGCTCCCATCCTTCTCGATCCTTCTTCAACAACCAGGTAGTTTCTGTTGGTTACTTTTACCACTTAATGTGTTTGGAAAACTTTGGGTACTTTGTCTTCTTGTGAGCAACAACCTACGAATTGCTAATTCGCAATTTTGCCTCTTTGGAACTAATTAGGTGATTTCTGTTGTTTGTGGCTTTTTATCGGAAAGTTTAACTACTTTACCCCCTTGTGAAGTCAATTGGAGGAAATAACGAGTTGCTGAGGTGTGTTTTGATGACCTCTATTGCATTTTTTTGCAAGGTTTCATTTGATGACTAGGATTGAGAATGTTGAGCTGATGTGACAATGGGCTATTTCCAGGTAAACCGATCCTCCTCCAACTGACTAGAACTGGGAATTCTTGCTTTCCCAGATGATCATTTGGCTAAAATTAAAGATACCTTACCTCTAAGCTGCATTGTTGCTGTGTACTACCTGTTGCAATGAGTGCCCTGTCGTTTTTTAATTCCATTCGCCATACATTTATTGCATATATTGCTTTTGAACCTTATTGTATAAGAAGTAGAGTCTGTTGAACTTGATTTATTCTGTGTGCTTTGTCATCATACTTGTGGTATTGGTATTGCTGCATTTCTCCTACTTGAAGATACTCTATGACGCTCTCTGTTTGAATTGCTGCCTTGTGAGCCCTGCCTTGTTTCACCATCCTGTTTGTCCTTAAACTGCTACTTATTTGGCTCAGGTACTTGTTCCCTTCTACTGGAGCTACTTTTCCATTCAAATGACCAATTCCTGTTTGTGACAAAACCCTGCATATTAGTTCAATGATCCTGACCATCCCTAGCACTAAATTAGTCATACGCCCTTCCCTTTACAACTGTTTGCTCACTTGTATTCTACTGCTGATGTCCTCAGTCTTCCTACTTAGCTGCCTTGAGTCACCATCGAGTCTTGGTCTCCTATGACAATCACATTGCTGTAATTGAATCGGTTCATGCTTGTTACTGAGTTGGCCATTTGCTTGCACTTGTTCTGTTTAGCTGTGGAAACTTAAGATGAATCTGCCTGCTTATGTGAATGCTTCAATTTGATTGTAAGGTCTTGAGCTTTTTGTTGCCTGGTTGCATAGCTTGCGTGTATAACTCCATGGCTATAGGCCTCTGAACTTCATTTCTGAGATGTAGTTTAATTCTTTTGAAACTAAACTTGGTGATCGAGTGCTTGCTTTGTTGAATCCTTGCTTATTTCTTTACTTGCTGTTTTGCCCTGAATTTCATATGGAAATGTTCATGATTCTGTTTCCTTTGTTGAATCGACTGCATTGAACTTTATATCCTATTCTTCATGTTTGCAACTGATTCGGATAACCATTTTGCCATTTAGACCTGTAATGAATATTTGGTTGCATTTTCCTTGTTCCTTGAATGGCAGATTGGCAAGATTGGCATCTTGAGGCCAGGAATTAATCTTGAACCTCATTTCCACATTTGCCTAAAACAAAAATCCTTCCCCCATGCTTTAAACATGCTATTGTGCTTATTGCTTTGGTGTTTGATCATGTGTGCTTGGTGCAATTCTTGGCTGCTTAACCTGGTGTGTTGTTTGCTGTTCTTCATACATCATCATTGACTTAGTCCTCCCTGTGTTAGCCCTTGAACGCTCTCATGTATAGCCCTGCATATTGAGGTCTTTCAAAAGATCTTCGACGCACGGGTACATGGCCTGTTTGATCATCCCTGCATGCTATCTTGCACTGTTTGCTGTTGGTCACATCTCTTTGTAAAAAATGGCATATCACCAATTAATGGTGCCTATGCTTTGAGCATGGGGGAAACATTTCTTTGCATATTGCACTGTTTCTTCTATCCACTAATCTGCAGGGCTAAATCTCATCAAAAGCACTAGAAGTTGCCTGAGCTATGAATGGTGCATGCGGCCTGACTAGTGCTAAATGGGAAAAGAAAAGCATGGAATGGACACTTTTAAAGACCTACTTCCCAACAGAAATGTTGACTTAGACTAAACTACTAATGTAAACAAGCTGCCCCTTTTTTTTTGTAATCTTTCAATTTTTCCAAATTTTTTTTGTGTTTTGTAATTATGCAAATGTATCCAAATACTCTAATGTTACCTAGTACACTATGTATTAAAACATGCTTAATGGAATAAAATTGCCTTCTTTTTTTGATTATGTCTATGAGTAAACCTAACCTAGATTGCTAATTACTAAAAAAAATGCTGATACAAAGACTATAACTAAAGGTCAAAATGTAAATATGACTAATGCAAATGATATGTGAATTAAGTTGATTTAATCATCCCAAATTGCAAATTAAGAAATATTTGATCAAAATGCAATAATTCTAAATGGAATTTAAGCCCTAGAATATGTATAGCTACTAAGAATGCAATCTACATGATTAAAAATGAATTAGCCAATCTAAACTAGAAAACAGAATTAAGATGACCAAAGAAAACCTAGAGCATGACCAAAATGCCCCTGAATGCACAAATGACCAAAATGCCCCTGAGTGCATAAATGAACAAAATGCCCCTAAGTGCATAAATGACCAAAATGCCCCTAGGTGTAAAAATGACCAAAATGCCCTTAGATGATCCTAATGCCAATTAAGCAGCAAATTGATTTAAATAAAGGATATAGGACAAAAATGGGTGTCTACAGCTGCCCCTCTTTGTGTGCTTTCTAATTATCAGAAAGTGTGCAAAAGAGTAGTTTGTATACTTTCTAAGTTAAGCATTCATAAATACCTAGTTGAAGATATCGGTTTATTTCACACAAAATTAAGGCGAATTTTGGGAAGGGCAAATTCATGAGGCTTTTGTGGCAAATTGCATAATATCTTGCAGGTTGGGCCAGTCTTATACAATAACTTGGATCTGATACTATACTACGTGGAAAAACTAATACACTCTCGTATAACTTATTTTGTGTTACCTTCCCAAAAATTATCAATCCCCAAATGGTCAACCAATCAGAAAACTAAATATTAGAATACGAACAAATAACTAAGATAAAAACACTTCAATCACTGCAACATAATTGACAGTATAATGTGTTTCAACGTTGTCATTGCTAACCATTCTATATGGGAAAACTAAGTTGACAAAATCTATAAGTTCTTAAGATTGTTGTCTCGACTTAAGGTTATCATAACGGAGTTGCCTACCTTAAAAATAATATTTAGCAGACTGTTTGTATATCTGAACCTCATTAGATTGTTGGAGTCGAGAAATGGGTTCATCTTGAAGCAACACAAGTTCCTCCTGAATGAAATGTTAGTTTCGTTATTCGCGTTAGCTGCAGCATTTTGTGCGAGCGTAATCTATGACAGCATAATAAGTTTGGTGCTAGGCAGCTTAGGGGTAATTATCGACATCGGTTGTGTAGAACTTAATCGATTACCAATGAATCTCTCATATATGTTTTTGTAAAGGACCAATACAAAACCAAATATTTAATAGAGTTAAGTAATCATGAATACCTAGTTGAAGATATAGGTTTATTTCACACAAAAATTGAGGTGACTTTTGGGAAAGGCAAATCTATGAGCCTTTTGTGGCAAAAAGCATAATATCTCGCAAGTTGTGACAGTTCCTTACAGTCAATTGGCTCCGATACCATGCTACGTGGAAAATCTAAAATACTCTCATATAACTTATTTTGTATAACCTTCCTAGAAATTGCCAATTCCGAAATGGCCAATAAATCAGAAAACAAATTATTGGAATGAGAACGATTTTTTACTAAGCTAAAAAAGCACTGCAGCATGACCGACAGTATGGTATGTCTTAACATTTTCACTGCTACCCATTCTATACGAGAGAAATATGTTGACGATATCTACAAGTTCTTAGGGTTATCAGATGGGTTTAAGGTTATCATATAAGAATTGATTCCCTTAAAAATAAATGAAACAGACAGTTTGTATATCTAAACCTCATTAGACTGGTGGAACCGAGGAAGGGGTCCATCGTGAACCAATTAAAGTTTATCGTCGACAGAATTTTGGTTTCGTCAGTCGCGATAGATAGATAATTTTTTACGGGCATTGTCGATCACAACATATTGAGCTGGGTGATCGGCGCTGCAGGGTTAATTATCGACATCTGTTGTTTAGACTTATAACGATTGCTAGTAAATAACTAATATATGTTTTTATATGAGATATATACAAAACTAACTCTATGTAATAGAGTTAAGCAATCATGAATGCCTAGTTGAAGATATCGGTTTAATTCAAACATAATTGAGGCGACTTTCGTGTAAGGCAAATTTATGAGGCTTTTGAGGCAAATTGCCTAATATCTCGCAGGTTGGGCCTTTCTATACAGTAATTTGGATCTGATACTATACTACGTGGAAAAATTAAAATACTCTCGTATAACTTAATTTGTATAACCTTTCCAAAAATTGTCAATCCCTAAATGCTCAATCAATTAGAAAACAAAATAATAGAATTCGAATCTGCTTGCTTATGTGAATGCTTCAATTTGATTGTAAGGTCTTGAGCTTTTTGTTGCCTGGTTGCATAGCTTGCGTGTATAACTCCATGGCTATAGGCCTCTGAACTTCATTTCTGAGATGTAGTTTAATCCTTTTGAAACTAAACTTGGTGATCGAGTGCTTGCTTTGTTGAATCCTTGCTTATTTCTTTACTTGCTGTTTTGCCCTGAATTTCATATGGAAATATTCATGATTCTGTTTCCTCTGTTGAATCGACTGCATTGAACTTTATATCCTATTCTTCATGTTTGTAATTGATTCGGATAGCCATTTTGCCATTTAGACCTGCAATGAATATTTGGTTGCATTTTCCTTGTTCTTTGAATGGCAGATTGGCATCTTGAGGCCAAGAATTAATCTTAAACCTCATTTCCACATCTGCCTAAAACAAAAATCCTTCCCCCAGGCTTTAAACATGTTGTTGTGCTCATTGCTTTGGTGTTTTATCATGTGTGCTTGGTGCAATTCTTGGCTGCTTGACCTGGTGTGTTGTTTGTTGTTCTTCATACATCATCATTGACTTAGTCCTCCCTGTGTTAGCCCTTGAACAATCTCATGTACAGCCCTGCATATTGAGGTCTTTCAAAAGATCTTCGACGCACGGGTACATGGCCTGTTTGATCATCCCTGCATGCTATCTTGCTCTGTTTGCTGTTGGTCACATCTCTTTGCAAAAAATGGCATATCACCAATTAATGGTGCCTATGCTTTGAGCCTGGCGCAAACATTTCTTTGCATATTGCACTATTTCTTCTATCCACTAATCTGCAGGGCTAAACCTCATCAAAAGAACTAGAAGTTGCCATGAGCTATGAATGGTGCATGCGGCCTGACTTGTGCTAAATGGGAAACGAAAAGCATGGAATGTATACTTTTAAAGACTTACTTCCCAACAGAAATGTTGACTTAGACTAAACTACTAATGTAAACAAGCTGCCCCCTCTTTTTCTGTAATCTTTCAATTTTTCCAATCTTTTTTGTGTTTTGAAATTATGCAAATGTATCCAAATACTCTAATGTTACCTAGTACACTGTATTAAAACATGCTTAATGGAATAAAATTGCCTTCTTTTTTTATTATGTCTAAGAGTAAAGTTTATCCTCGACAGAATTTTAGTTTCGTCAGTCGCGATAGATAGAGCATTTTGTACGGGCATTGTCGATCACAACATATTGAGCTGGGTGATTGGCGCTGCAGGGGTAATTATCGACATCTGTTGTTTAGACTTATAACGATTGCCAGTGAATCACTAATATATGTTTTTATATGAGATATTTACAAAACTAACTCTATGTAATAGAGTTAAGCAATCATGAATGCCTAGTTGAAGATATTGGTTTAATTCAAACAAAATTTAGGTGACTTTCGGGTAAGACAAATTTATGAGGCTTTTGTGGCAAATTGCATAATATGTTGCAGGTTGGGCTTGTTCTATACAGTAATTTGGATCTGATACTATACTACGTGGAAAAATTAAAATATTCTCGTATAACTTATTTTGTATAACCTTTCCAAAAATTGTCAATCCCCAAATGCTCAATCAATTTGAAAACAAAATAATAGAATTCGAACGAATAACTAAGATAAAAAAAAATACCTCAATCACCGCAGCATAACCGACAATATTATGTGTCTCAACGTTTTCACTGCTAACCATTCTATGTGGGAGAACTATGTTGACCGAATCTATAAGTACTTAAGATTGTTGTCTCGACTTAAGGTTATCATTACAGAGTTACTTACCTTAAAAATAATATTGAGCGAACTGTTTGTAAATCTGAACCTCATTAGATTGTTGGACCCGAGGAATGGGTTCATCTTGAAGCAACACAAGTTCCTCCTCAACGAAATGTTGGTTTCATTATTCGCATTAACTGCAACCTTTTGTATGAGCGTAATCTATGATGACGTAATAAGTTGGGTGCTAGGCGGCTGAGGGTAATTATCGACATCGGTTGTGTAGATTTTATAATGTTTGCCAGTGAATCTCTAATATATGTTTTTATATAGGACCAATACAAAACTAAATATGTAATAGAGTTAAGCAATCATGAATACCTAGTTGAAGATATAGGTTTATTTCACACAAAAGTTGAGGCGACTTTTGGGAAAGGCGAATCTAGGAGCCTTTTCTGGCAAAAAACATAATATCTCGCAGAATTTTGGTTTCGTCCTTGACAGAATTTTGGTTTCGTCAGTCGCGATAGATAGAGCATTTTGTACGGGCACTGTCGATCACAACATAGTGAGCTGGGTGATCGGCTGCAGGGGTAATTATCGACATCAGTTGTTTAAACTTATAACGATTGCCAGTGAATCACTAATATATGTTTTTATATGAGATATAGAAAACTAACTTTATGTAATAGAGTTAAGCAATCATGAATACCTAGTTGAAGATATCGATTTAATTTAAACAAAATTGAGGCGACTTTCGGGTAAGGCAAATTTAGGAGGCTTTTGTGGCAATTTGCATGATATCTCGCAGGTTGGGCTAGTTCTATACAGTAATTTGGATCTGATACTACACTACGTGGAGAAATTAAAATACTCTCGTATAACTTATTTTGTATAATCTTTCCAAAAATTGTCAATCCCCAAATGCTCAATCAATTAGAAAACAAAATATTAGAATTTGAACGAATAACTAAGATAAAAAAAAAACCTCAATCATCGCAGCATAACCGACAGTATGGTGTGTCTCATCTTTTTCACTGCTAACCATTCTATGTGGGAGAACTATGATGACCAAATCTATAAGTTCTTAAGATTTTCGGAACGACTTAAGGTTATTATAACGAAGTTGCTTCCTTTAAAAATAATATTCTGGAGATAGTTTGTATATCTGAATCTCATTAGACTGTTGGACTCGATAATAGGGTTCATCTTGAAGCAACACAAGTTCCTCCTAAATGGAATGTTGGTTTCGTTATTCGCATTAACTGCAACCTTTTGTACGAGCGTAATCTATGACGGCATAATAAGTTGGGTGCCAGGCGGCTCAGGGTAATTATCGACATCAGTTGTGTAGCTTTTATAACGATTGCCAGTGAATCTCTAATATATGTATTTATATAGGACCAATACAAAACTAAATATGTAATAGAGTTAAGCAATCATGAATACATAGTTAAGATATAGGCTTATTTCACACAAAAATTGAGGCGACTTTTGGGAAAGGTGAATCTAGGAGCCTTTTGTGGCAAAAAGCATAATATCTCGCAGGTTGTGACAGTTCTTTATAGTGAATTGGCTCCGATACCATACAACTTGGAAAATCTAAAATACTCTCAAATAACTTAATTTGTATAACCTTCCTAGAAATTTCCAATCTCGAAATGGCCAATAAATAAGAAAAAATTTATTGGAATGAGAACGATTTATTACTAAACTAAAAAAACACTTTAAGCACTGCAGCATGAGCGACAGTATGGTGTGTCTTAACGTTTTCACTGCTACGCATTCTATACGAGAGAAATATGTTGACGATATCTACAAGTTCTTAGGGTTATCAGATGGGTTTAAGGTTATCATATAAGAATTGATTCCCTTAAAAATAAATGAAGCGGACTGTTTGTATATTTGAACCTCGTTAGACTGGTGGAACCGAGGAAGGGGTTCATTATGATCCAATTGACACTACAAGAAACTGACAGTGTTGCCATAATCAGGTTTGGAGCGGAATTTTCCCGCAGCAATGTAGCCATGGAATTTGCCCTGGAAAAAAGGTTTCCCGCTTCCAAACCCGTGGCAAAACCAAGCCACGGGAAACATCGTCGCAATAGCCGAGGGCCATTTTCTAACTGAAGCGGAGTATATATACCGTGGCAAAAATGATGCGTAATTAGCAGCCGGTTTTGCCACAACCAGTTTGCCAAAATTTTTGCCACAGGATTTTCAAAATATCGTGGCAAATTCCGTGACAAATGAGTAATGGAATTTCCGTGGCAAAGACCGTTGCAGACTTATAATTATTTTTTTAATAATTATTTGAGACAAAACGCAGCGTTTTGGCTCGGGTGTTATAATTTGAGCAGCAGTAGGCAGAAGCCATTTTCCAGCAGCTCAACTTTCATTTTTTCTCAAAATCTCAAAGGTTTCAAACTCTATTTTGCTTATATTTTTGTATTTAACAAGAGGAAGGCATGATTTCTTGTTGATCTCATTCCACAATCTCTATTTTGAGCAATATACATGGTAAGTTTAACTTATTTATATCATCTTTTTATAATATATATATATATATATATGTATTTGCAAATTTTGTTTGTATGAAAGTATATATATATTTGAGAGTGATTTAATAATAGTTGATGCATGGGTAGTGTGTTGTTGCTTCATATAAGTATAAATTATAGTGTGAAAATTGGTTTTGTTTAGGTGATATGAATAAGGGACTAAAATGCATAGATCTATAACTTTGCATATGAAAAAATTTTTTGGCCAGACATATGAAATTGAAAAATTGAAAAATGTAAGGACCAAATTGAAAAATTGAAAAATGTTAGGACCAAATTGAAAATATTATTTGCGCATTTTAGATGGAAATTGGTTTTGTATGATCCTATATTGCAAGTCGAACATGTAGAGAAAAAATTTTAATGAATGAATTGTTTGTTGCAGTTATAATGGAAAATAGGAGGAGGATGTATAATAGGAATTATCCTAGGCGTGGAGGCATTAGGCAAGAGTTTCTTGATGGAGTTGTGGAATTTGTTGAATTTGCTACACGTCAACCTCAATATAGGAGTGGGGATAAAATACGGTGTCCATGCTATAAATGTGAAAATAGATTATTCCTCGATTCAGAAGATGTGTCGGAGCATTTGTGTCGTAGAGGGTTCATGGGGAAATATTTGAATTGGACGGCTCACGGTGAAGAGGCATGGCCCTTTCATGAGCGACAAGGATTCGTCTTTGACCCAGAATTGGCAGAGCCGGTTCCTGAGCAGATGGCTGATGGGTGTCGTTTACCACCAAAAATTAATTACTAAACTAACCTATAGATAGGGCAAGTCTAGATCGAACCTCAGGGAGTTAACTAGCTACTTTTTAACAACAAAAATAAATCAGCGGGGTTTTGACAAATTGAAATTAAACTATGAACTAAATTAAAATAAAGTGCAAGTAATTTAGATAGAAGAAAGATAATTATGAGAAGAATTCCAATCCCAAGCTTGACTAATTAGGTTGACCTGATCATTGAAACAAAAGAAGTTAGAAAATTCATCAAAATAGAAGGCGTAAATTGACAACGAACGCTAATCAATCCCATGAATTCACCACAATACTAATTAAAGCGAACGCTATTAACTAGTCTAATTGAGGTCCTAACCCTATGGCAAACGCACAAAGAATTCAAGGTTTAACAGCATTAAGTTTAGTGAATTTTAGCCTTCACGAATAACACTCCCCAAACGGGCAAGCATTCAATTCGCATCTATAAATCCTTAGTGAGTTCCAGCTATCTTTCGATAACCCCTCCCATTCACTAGATACTACCATGTGAAACCTAACCGAACGGTATAGAATTCCAACTAGTTATAGATCTATAATTCTAATTAATAAGTTGCTCATCCAAATTAACAAGAATTATAAAAACATAAAATTAAACCCGGAATTATAAAATACTAAGATGAATAATCAAGTTAAGAACAATAAATCTCACAAATCAACCCATTAGTTCAAGCAAGGAATTGGAAACAAGAAAATTTGCTACTCATGTTATTGAGATTAAAAACACAATAATCAATTGAATTAATAAAACTCAAAGTCATGAGAAGAAGAGAAAGAACCAATTTTGAGTCTTCAATTAAAGAGAAAAGAGGAAAATAATCGTTGCCCAAAACAAGAGAAAACATCGCTTCCAAAATCTCGTTCAAAAGAAAGCTGCTGCGTTTTCTAATCCTAAAGCCTTTTTATAGGGCTTACAAATTCTATTCCTACCTAACTAAGGAAAAACTAGAAATAATAAATCCAAATACATAAAGGACTAGATTAGTTTTGACCCATACAGCCCAAAAGTAGTAGGAAATAATCCAAAAGATAATAAGGAACAAAGCCCAATGAAAACAGGATTTCTTTGTCAAAACTCGAAATCTGTCAAGAGCCTTCCCGTGCGCGGCAAGGACCTCCCCGCTTTCGGGTAGCCTCAGGAATTTTATTTGTTTCCAGGAGCTTGACAGGTTCGGCAAAGACCTCCCCACTCTCGGGTAGCACCAGAAACTTCAAATCCTAAGCTCCTAAAGACTTCTCCAAACTCTTCACGAAATCACTTTGATTTGTCCTATTTCATCATTAGCATCTTCA
Organism: Corchorus olitorius; assembly: GCA_001974825.2. Lineage (NCBI taxonomy): Eukaryota > Viridiplantae > Streptophyta > Magnoliopsida > Malvales > Malvaceae > Corchorus > Corchorus olitorius. The sequence goes on along the minus strand of AWUE01020011.1, from coordinate 597 downwards.
AAAGTACCTATAAAACAAAAACAAAGCAATTAGGTAGAAATGAAACAAGATAGGCATTAAAATTATACAAATTAAGCATAGAAAACTAAGTAAAATAAATGCCTATCAAATTCCCCCACACTTAAGTCTTGCTAGTCCCTTAGCAAACTAACTAAATAAAACACAAAAACTAAAACTAAAGCAAGAATTGATTCCACTTCCGTAGGTGTACGGCGGCACTTAGCACGTGACGCAAGCCTTTAAACCTTTAATCGAAGACATTAAAGGAGGAGTTATAGTCTCCTGAGGGTTTACTTAACTAGAACGATACCCACAAACATTTAGGATATAGACATTAGAGAGATCTTTCTAGTGTTTTGAAAAAGATTTACACTCACAAAGATAGCAAAAACAATAAGTTCAAAGCCATTCAAGTAAGTCTCAATTTCACCCAAACAATTCAAAACAATTTCCCAATCAATATCCAAGTATCTTCAAATCTCAATCTAGAAATAACAAGTAAATAAGCATTTCATCATTGTAGACCAATGAACATTCAAGTGCATACTCAACCAAAATTTATAATTCCATCCTAGTAATGAGACAAAATTATAACCA